>JAPYYQ010000066.1:0-140456 GCA_030522585.1 Anagyrus pseudococci
AAATCACAAGAATGTCAGTATATCCGAGCACTACTATGGACTATTGTAATTTTTACTAGAATATTTGTAAAAATTATAATATGTGTTTTCTCAGTGCACTATAGGCAAAACGATCGTGCGACTTTTAACATCCGAAATCCGTCAATGTCAATCTTCTGTCTCGGCTATAATAAAAAATTCTGGCTCGTCCTCAATCCCATAAACGAAACGTATTACCATTGATAAATCCCAGATAGATAGACAAATCGTAAATTGTGATAAGCAAAAGGATTAGGGCGCGCGAGCCTATAATCCATCGAGGCATTAGGCACATTATATTACACGCGGCAGCGGAAGCTTAACGCGGGCAAATATAGAATGCGGCCTGCTTTCCTCCTCGCTCCTTTCACCGCGGCTATGTTCGCGCGTTTTCAGCCTCTTCGCAAGAGAGCTACAGCAAGCCTCTCGTGTTTAGGAATATTCAAAATACAGATATATATTTTTGTTACGCGAGACATCAGTGAGAGACGATCGGTAATCTAATATGGTCAAGCATAACGGGACATTGACTTATTTGACAGGTGCGGGGGGGGGGGGGCTCGGTTTTGAAACGGTTTAAGGATTTTTGGTGCTATAGAGGCGCGCACTGGCCTATAGTGGTTTTCCGTAAAATTGGGGTAACGCGAGTTGACGGTTAATTTTCCGATTACAATAATACGGGAGAACCGGTTGGCCGTTGGATTATAGAGAGAGATAAGACCAGCTGACGTTTTACGGCTTTTCCAGCTATAAGCGCTGTGGTCACAAAACTCCAATGGTCAACATTATTTTTTTTATTTTAACTGGGCTTATCGATAGGGCGAGAAAAAGACTTTTAAAATTCCTTGGTTAGAAAACTTGTAACGTCCTGAAAAAAATTCGTAGAAAGACGTGTCCGAACAAAAGACTGAAAGTTTATTTCAAGCTGGATTCGCTTACTGTCTCTAACGACAGCTGTCTTAACGCTGCCTTTGTCTTCGTTCAATTAATCCTCACGAGTGCGCAATCAGTTCGATCATTAACATTCACATCAACTCGTCTTTTCTCTTCTCTTCTCCGACATTATTAATAGCACTAACAGTATTTTCATGTTCCTGAAAACCCTAGGGAAACGACCGTAGAATCTGTCACGATAAAATTAAAAAAAAAAGAAAAGACTCCACCCAGACCTAAAAGAACTTGTTTCTCAGCCACGGGAAAAGAAGACACGAAGATGCATTCGAGCGCGCACGTATCTTGCATACAAACGAAATCCCATTGCGTAAGACCGCCATGGAAAACCAGGCGCGTATAGAATAGACGGGAGGGGGGGGAGGGGGGAAAGTCAATTTAGCCTCGTTACCTTTTATTTTTCTTTTTTTTCATCGCGTCTAAAGCAACATATGCATAATCCGCAGCTCATTACCAATGCGCTATATACGGTGCTTGCGCTTGGACCATTGTTCGCTGCTGATAGATGATAACCTCGGCCAATTTCGTTGGGGGTAATGCTATTGGCATATATGCGTGGCCTTTCGAATGATCGATCGGATTTTGTAACCCGCCGACCCTGGGGACTTTACATTTTCGTTGGCGAAATTTCGAATTGAGCGCTTGTTATTTTTTCTCTCTCTTTTTCAATTCTAGGACGTTTTCACGTGTATAGAAGTGCGACCCCGAAATCATAAACGTACGGATAAATAGAAATTGCGCGATTTCACAAGGCTTTTGCCTATACGATCTCCTATGTACGGCGATTAAGTTGTACTTATTACGTCGATTGCGCAAGTCAAAATAGTCACAATTCGTTGAATATATACAAGCGTGGTCGTTTCGTCACGGCCGGCTCGTCTGTGGATTTTTCGTTTTCGTAACGCTCTTTTGCCGCTTTTTTTTCGACGCACCCGTTTGCGGTGCAAACTTCGTTAAAGAAAAAAAAAATAAAAAGAGAATATTTTAACGCGGCACGCGAGACGCGCTGGTCGACGTTTTTGCGACGTCTGTCATTCTTGTTTCTACACGTTTTAAATAGAATAATTATGTAAAAACGCGATATTTTTCATTTCGCGAGAATTCATTTCGATTTGAGGTTTTTTTTTCTCCTCTGAATGCCCATGTAAACAGTCGATTCATATTTATTTATTCGCCGAAGAAAGAATACAACTCAAATTAATTTCAATCTAAACTCGACGTTTTATTTACAACAGAATGAAGTAACGTCGCTCAAAAAGGAAGGGAAAAAAAAGTATGGACAGCATTTTTTCTAATAAAATTCAAAGACATCGATATAAAAGGGAACCGCGAGTCCAGGAATTACGAGCTCTCTCACGCGGCAGACTGATAAGCATCTCCGACTCACAATGAAGCCGTTAATCAACAACACATACAACGTCTTCTGACCCACTCGGATCTCTCTCGAAAGAAGCAAAAAAAAAAAAACAGATTCTGCATTTGGATAGCAGCTCTCTCGAGATTCCATCACGGAGAATAGGCATTTCGCCAGAGGCAGGCCGATTATTGTGGCGCGCGCCTCTCGTTCACCAATGTAACACAAAGAGAGTCGCCGCGGCGCGGACAAGCCTATTAATCTACGGTCTTATGTCCCATTTGTTTTGCTTCTTTTCCTTCATTTCGGGCTTTTTCGAATTCGCTCCTAGTCATTTTTTTTTTATCCATTTCGCTTTCAAGCTAACGTTTGGAAACTTACGAGCTCGCGACCGTTAGCTCGTAATATATCTCCATTCGCTGAATTTATTAGAAATTTCGTTTATGAAACAGACGAAATAGCACGCGTCGTCTAGCTTGATTTTTCTTCATTCCGTCTCGGCGAAATATTAAAAAATTCGGGCAAAATAACAAAAGCGACGTTAGTTTTTTTTTCTGACATCTTAAATATATATACACACAGACTTTGAAAGCTCCAGCTCTCTTGGCGCAGATCTTGGCGGAGAAAAGAGAAAGCCGGAGGAGAGAGAGAGATAAGGCTGTTTTACGATTATGTAGAATTTAACGGGGGAAGCACAGCGAGAGAAGTGCAATAATCGCAAAGAAAAACCCGCGACAGCGCGCGCACATGAGCTGCGCGAGAAGCGAAGGTATATACTGGCCCGACTTTATAAGCGCGGCCAACGGTATAGGTGGGCTATACCGAGTAAACAAACAGACTCGAGCGTTGACGAATTAAAGGCGTTAATTGAATTGGCCGACAAATAAATGACGAAATACACGCGAGAGAGCCACTGTTTATTTTAGCGACTCTTTTTTTTTCTGTCTTAATGGCTAGAAACTATGTAAAAAGTGCAAACAGACGTATCCAGGAGATTCGTTGTTTCACTTTTCTCTTTTTTTTCCTTTTCGTAAGGCGCACCTTATAGCCGCGAGTTTTGTAATATTTTCAGTGTACCGTGTAAACTCGAGCTTTCACACCACCATACATATTATATATGTGTGGGTATAACTGTATTATTAACCATACGCACGCGGTGTGGAAATTTTTCCCTCGATTATAAGATAATTACAGAATTTTTTGTACTTCGGCAATGTACGCGCACGGCTCGTTGACGACCTTAATGCCAATGACCGAGTCCTGTCGTTACGAATAAAAAAGAAAATCTTCCAGCGCCCATCATCTGACTAATCCGTATGTCCAAATGAATTGAAGAAAAACAAAAAAGAGAAGGGGAGAGTGTCCGAATTTTAACCAATTCTAATCCCAAATAACGTTCAAACGACTCGCTTCTCTCTCACCCTTTCACTTATACCGATCGTGCCAATCGTAATCACGTGATCGGTAAGACCGCCCGTTCTCCAGACCGGTAAGCCCTCTCGATTAAAATTTGAAAATTCAGCAAAACGAAAAACCCATATAGGAAAGACCATTTTATGTACACCAAACATAGATATCATCCACAGTGCGAGAGCGAGAGATATGGTTAAAGCGAAAAAGGAAGCGAGCGAGGATACACGCTCGCGGGGAGTTATAACGGGGGAGAGGCTCGCGAGCTATCCCGAGCCTATCTCTGGGCGCGCTTTCACCTGCATATATACCGTGGGGGGCAAGCAAGCCTGTCTCTCCTCCTACTCCCGCACCAGCCCCTCTTCCTCTTGCATAGAACAGTCCCGGTTGGAGAAGGCAGGCGCGGGGGCTAGGAGCGAACGCGCGCGCGCCAGCGCACGCACACGTGCGATCTCGCGCGAGCTCAGTCGCGGTATAGAGAGCCTCCGACAAGGAGAGAGAGACCATCCTCCAGGATCTTCAGTAAGACTCTCCCTTGTCGCTTCTCTTCTTTTTCAACTTTTTCTATATAATTGCCATTGAAGTATTTCGTGCGCGTTTTGATAATTTCGCGGGAGTTTAAGTGCACATAGTTTAATAAAAGAATTGCGAGGAGAAAGGGTTTGTTGACCTTTGACTCTACTTTCATGCTGGTGCTGTTTAGATGCTTACTGCGCTGGAACACGAACTGCGCTAGAGACTTGTTTATACAGTGTCCCGGGTACAGGCTAATTTTTCGTTCTCAACTTACGATCGAGTGCGGGGTGACGGAGAAGCCATGGCGATGCATCCTTGCACGTTTTAATTAACATGCGCGGCGGCAGGTCTCGGATATGGATTCGAGCGCGCCGCGATTGCCAGGGGAGGGGGGGGCGCACGACTCATCTTCGACGGCGTAATGCAATGGGCTGCGAATGCGACAATGGGAGCCGCGATATTTTATTTTATTTATTCGAGTTTCTTCATTGTCTTATCTTTCTTTTATACGTTTACCGATCTTTTTTTTTTATTATTTGTGGGTGTTAATTCGATGAGTCAATGATTATGTAAATCGACGATTTTTAAAGAAAGTTGAAGCGATGGCTGAGTTTCGGGGAAGATGGATAATAGATTTTCGGAGAAGTTGGAGGTTCTATTAGGGTCAACGTATACGAGTCCCGTGGAGCGCGCGCGCGCGTCGAAACGACTCGGTTATTCCTTGGGCATTACGCGGCGATCGGCATTACCGAACGCGTTGAATAATCGGCGAAATGTGGATCAGCGCGATTCTTAAGAGCGTTACGCCATAATCTCTTGATTCCCTGTGAATTTCCGTTATCTCAAAATAATAAGAAAAAAACAAAGAGAAAAGAAAGAAATATACGCGTGCGAGGGTTGACATATTCGAAAGGCAGCAAGCCAAATAATCTCGCGATAAGCAGCGTTGATATTCAACCGTCGACTTTTACCGACAGGTTTTTCACGAACGAAAACGATCGCCTCGGGAAATAATAAAAGAAAAAAAAAAGGTTGGATAAATAAGGATTACGATCGAGCGGTGATCCAAGAGCGGGAGCGCGCTTCGATCGGCTACGCCCGTGGCGTTTAAATTTTCGGGATAGGCTTACGCACCCGCGCAACATAGCCCGAGCGACTCATGAGAATTTCACGCGCGTCCTAAACAAACCAAAAGAGAGATAGAGAGAGAGAGAGAGAGAGAAAGGAGAGTGGTATATATCGCAGTCAGATGGGAAAGATATACAAGAGGGCACACGCTCGTGCTTTGCTTACAGATCTTAATTCCGTGCTGGTGCCGATCGAGCGGCGCTCATCCGATTCCACAGACACAGCCAGAGGGGCTTCTCTCTCTTGCCCATGAAGACACTGAGGATGGAGGTGCGCGAGGCGCTCGGGGTCATTTGCGATCTCGTCGTTTTCGCGGCCCTCTCGGTCCTCTACGTCTTGGAGGCGCTGATCCTGAGCTTCATACCCCGGCGCTACCGCAGCAAGTCCCTCAACGACGAGATCGCCCTGGTAACCGGGGCAGCTGGTGGAATTGGCCGGCTCATAGCTGTCAAGCTCGCTCAGCGGGGATGCAGCCTCGTCATTTGGGACATCAACAAAGCGGGTATATAGAGACGCTTGTTTTACGTTTATTTTTTTTCTTAGAGTCAGCGGAATCGCCGGCGGGCGAATTCGCGCTCGGACGAACGAGCGAAAGCGCTTTCTAAACCGAGAGAGGCTTTGCATTGTTCTCTCCGGCGCCTCGGGAAGCGCGATTACTCCTGTCGCGCGACATTTTGCTCTATGAGAGAAATGAACTTTCTCGCTGAGAGACGGGAAAACGTCAAATAAGTACTCGAGAATTCGTTGAATCGTGTGGTGCTCGAGTCTGACGTGAGTTTTTTTTTTGTGTCTATGGGACAGGCTTGGAGGAGACGGCGAAACTCGTCCGAGAGACCGGGGCCAAGTGTTCGGCTTACTATTGCGACATCACCGACCGCGAGGAGGTCTACAAGACGGCTAAGGCTGTAAAACTCGATGTTGGCAATGTGAGTGCGATTTGATTTTCCATAATTGTAGAAAAACAAACAATAATTCACATTTGATTTTTCGGCTGTTTTTCTTTTTAAATTAATGAAAATTTTGTTTGGAAATTTTAGGTAACGGTACTCGTTAATAATGCCGGTTACGTTTACGGCCAAACTCTACTGGACATACCGGATGACGAGATCGAGCGTACGTTTAAAGTCAACATCATCTCGCACTATTGGGTTAGTATATGTTTGCTTTTTGTAATTTTCTATTTGTTTGGTACATTTTGGAAAGTAGGAAAGTAACGGGTTTTAGTAGCGATATGTGTTTGGGGATCTGACCAGTTTTTGTTTTGGGTCGATTGCATTATTTTGCATTTTTTTTTTTTTTTTAAATAAACATACTTATAAGTTATTGCAAAACTTGTTTAGTAATGTTTCTTTTGCTTTGTAAAACAGACGACAAAGTCGTTTTTGAAAGAAATGATGAGGGAAAATCACGGCCACATCGTTACGATAGCAAGCGTTGCCGGATTATTGGGCACCTACAACTGCACGGATTATTCAGCGACTAAATTTGCAGCTATTGGATATCACGAGAGTCTCTTCACCGAATTGAAGGTGAACTTATTTTATTCGAACTTAAAATTGTGCTATAAACGTTTTTTCTCGATCGATCGTTGAAAAGAATAATAATTTTTTAGAGTCACGGATACGACGGAATCAATATGACCCTAGTCTGTCCGTACTTCATAAACACTGGCATGTTTGGTGGAGTTAAGCCAAGGTAGGCGCATAAATAAAACCGGTTGTCGTTTGTTAAAAAATGAAAAAGCTTTTCTTTATTATAAAGAAACACTTGTTCGAACACAATCCGGTTAACTTGTCGTTTAATTTAATGAACATTAAAATTTCAAAGTTCAACCTTCGTTTTAGATTAAGGCCAATGCTTGAACCCGAGTACGTTGCCACCGAAGTTGTGGCAGCAATAGCAACCAACAAAGTCTATGTTGTACTGCCCGCAATCATTGGATATCTTCTACCACTCAAACAGTAAATTGTCTATTAAAACTTATGCATTTCTTAAATTACTTCAATTCTATTCTAATTATGCACTTTTTTTTCTTTCTCTTCAGTGTGCTGCCGTCTAAAATGTGTTGGGCGTTAATGTATCACATTATTCAAGGACCGCAAACGATGATGATGATGAAGAGTAAGGATGTGAAAACGATAAAATAGTTAATATTCAACTGCTTTTTGAACTGTGAAAATGTGTCTTATTTTTGTAAATATTGGATAGACTGGATATCTATTGGAGTATTGTTATATGTAAATGCTTATTGTACGGCTTAACAAGTAGTATCACAGTATATCAAAAAAGTATGTCAACCCTTGACCAAGCTCCCATATGGCTACGCCTGTTTTCATTTCATTAGCAATTTCAAGTCTGGTCATAATCGAGTATAGTGTTGGATAAAAAATGTAACCACCATTATGAGATCTAAAATTGTACATTATATAAATAGAGGTTTTTCTATTTTGTAATAGTTTTAAAGAATTGTATCAAATTTCTATTTATACATATCATTTAGATATAGATAAAGTAATTTAAATTTATAGATAATAAAAACAATACTCACTTGAGTTCAAAGAAATGTTCTTCACTGCTATCATCCCAGCGTAGATTTCCTTTGTAATTTTCAAGAAGTTTCAAGTACTGAGAGCCTACAATTGGACCACCACCGTCTGTTGTATACTGGTATCCATAAAAATTCAAACCCATTAAAATTTGGGATCTTTTTACATCTTTGCTACTAGGCACAAGATATTCAATGCACTTTTTTATCCATTCAGTGGGGGCATTAGGCCCAGGACGTTGTATACTTGAAAAGTCATATGTCATAAGTGAAAAATATCTTACATAAGGTGATAAATCATCAAAATCTTGCTTAGAGAAGATTTCCATTTCCATTCTGTAAAGTTTATGATATTAAATATTTTTCAAATTTTTTTATCTGTATAATGAATGTAAAAATTGAAAAAATATTACTCTCTTATAGGTGGAACTGCTAAAACTACATCAAGTCCTTCTGTTCTCAAATATTTTGCTAAACTATTAACAATAGTAACAATAAACTTCTTCTTGGCTCCAGTATAAACAAACTGGTTCCACATTTCAAAGACATATCCATCAAATGAATATGCCTGCAATGAAACAAATTAAAATTTTTATAATGTTCCACCTCATTATTTAATAAATGATAAATAATTGTTAATAGATAAAAAAGATAATTTAATATCTACCTCAGCTAAATCTATCAAAACTCTACCAAGTTTCTTTCGACTTTCTTTATTATTGTAAAATTGAACAATATCATTCTTTGACCATGATTCAAATAAAATCCTTGGCAGAACTAAAGAGAGAATAATCAATATCAAATGTTTAGTAATAGTTATATAGAAAGTCAAAACCAAATTGTTTACCTTTAACATTGTGGTTTTCAGTGTCCAAAGCTTTCATTTCATGGAGCCAAAGTTTCTGAAGATCATGCGTTGGTATTTTAAATGGACTTGTGCTATTGACTACTAACCAAACTGGTGAAACCATATCAAATTTTCCATGAAACTTTTTTGCATTTGTGTAACCATCGCCGTTCCACTATGGACAAAAATAAATCAGTCACTTATTTGTTCCTTTCAATAATAGTTAATAAAACATCATGCAGACTATTTTAACTGAATAATACAGATAACGTATTATGATATTTTAATTACCGGTGTAATGTATCCAAGAAATTCACCAGATACATAATGTCGCAGATTTGTGTTTTTGTAATACGTTCCATGATCACGTAAAATATCTTCACCCTTGACTTTTTGCTTGACTAGAGATCTTTGAAAAACGTCTTTATTGACAGGGCCAGACTGAAATGGAAAAGTTTATTTTTTAAAAAATCCAATATCAATTACTCAGTAAGCCTAATCATAACTTAATATCCCGATCTTCAAACGTAAATAAGCATACGAAAATTACGTTTGCAAACAAAAATATCTGTTACAAACATATTGCATTTATCGATTCGTCCGTACCCTTCTCTCAGTCTTGTCCTTCTTTCCCTTTTTCGCACTATCAGGAGACAATGTTCCTCCAACTAAAGCGACGAACAATAACAGGTGACAAAGTAATATTGAATTTTTCATTGTTTTCCAAATTTTCAATTGTACAATAATCACAAAAAAGCCATTTACATCAATAAAACGCTATACAATGCATCCTACTACGTGGACCGGTCTGTTTATTATTGTAGTAAATCGAATGGTATTGAGACGTCACTTACGTAAATTATGTCCTAATACCAACAAGCGGTATTGAGACAGCAGTATAAAGCAGAAAAGAAACATTTCGTATTTGTATTATCGTGCACTTTTTAGCTTGAGTAAGTGGATTTCATGTGATGTTGCGAGATCTATTAATTTACGTACCTTACTAGTAATTATTTGTTAATAGAATTAAACCTGTAGAGCGTAGCCTTCTGCCGATAGCTGTTTAAAAGCGTAAAAGTACGCAAAAGAGGTTAGGTAATTGTTTCCTTTTATTTTTATTATTAATTTTTTCAGAGATAAAGTGTATTGTTTTAATCGAAATATTAATAAGTTTGATAATTTATTATCAATTTTGCTGTTTGTAGAGTACTTATTATTAATGTCGGTAAAGCTGATTTGTAGTAAAGACAATTTTACATAGTCATGCAATTGTTTTGATTTTGTTTGGTTTCTGACAACTCACTTTAGTAAATTTCTTTTAATTAAGAATTTAATTTTTTATACTGAAGAATATTTTTTTATACATCATTTACATAAAAATAATATTTCAGATGCTTAATATCATTGCTAAAACAGAATAATGGATAGTCGGATTCAAGGGGATGGAAGACTTTTGGATTTAATAGACGACGAATGGAGAAAAGATAAGCTTCCACTTGATGAAATTTTAGTACCCGCAAGTGAACTTCCAGATCCTGAAAGCGATAATGGTGATTCGCATATGACATTAAAAGAACTGGAACAAAAGTGGAATAATTTAGCACTTGGAACGCTCAGTGAAAATTACTTACATTCACCTACTCCATCTCACAGTTAGATTTTATTGCAAGCTGAAATATATATTCGATAATAATGGAATTTCCTGAAACCGGAAAACAATGTTCAGTAAATAATTGCAGCCAGTTAGATTTTTTACCAGTAAATTGCAACCACTGTTTGCTGACATTTTGTAAAGAACATTTTTCTGCAATAGCTCATACTTGTTCAAAACTGGTTGACAATATTGTTGATGAAACAAAAGAAGCTCCTGCTTACAAATGTTCTAAGCCAGACTGTGAAAACAAAACACCTGTAGAAATAATATGCTCTAAATGTAAGATTCATTTTTGTATATCACATCGGCACCATGGATGTTTTGATACTACAGAAGAGGAAAAGTCTAATAAATTAGAAGAATATAAGAAACCTGACAATCAGTTTTCTGAAGCAAAAAGAATTGTTGATAAAGAAGTTGCAACTAAGCTTGGAAAGTCTAAGAATAACACAGCTTTAAAGGTAATACATTTCATAAAGATAAAATTTTATTTTTGAAATTATCTAACAGAATCTATAATTTCAGGTTCGATTAATGAAACTCAAATTAAAATCCATTGGACTGGCAAGTATTCCAACCACAGATCGATGCTATTTTTCAGTGTACTGCCCAAAAACTAATTCAGTTGTAACATTTGACAAACCTAAAGAAATATTTGTATCAAATGATTGGAGTATAGGTAAAGTTATTGATTCAATGTCGGAGTTGTTGAAAATTCCTAATTACAATAATCAGCCAAACAAGGCAAAATTGAGATTGTTTCATCATTCAAATGGCAACATTGTCACAAACATGATGGACACAGTTTTGTCCGACTTGTTAAACAACAACACTTTAATAAATGGTCAAGACATTATTTTGGAATACTCCGATTCTGATAAAGTTGATTCTACATTGTACACATGAATAGATTGAAATCAAATTAAAATGTCTCATGGTAAGAAATTTATTTTTGCCTGAAATATTAATTTGAGAACCAAAACATTCCTGCTAAAAAGTTTACGCAACTGTCGCTTATATCTTCCCTATTGGGGCAGAAAGTGAAAAGCCCCAAAGTCATTGGCGAAACTCGACGACGCCAGCTCAGCCGGTCAAAACTTCCTAATAGATTATAAACTTTCGAGATATACATGTGTAAGAAAAACGCGAACATCCGGCTCGCGCAATCAGGAACGAATTTAATAAAAGCACATCATCATCCCTGGTTACAGAGTGATAGAAGAAAAAGCCGGCATGCGCGCGTGCGTGATAACCATGACGCGTGTAAAATATGCGACTTTCCCCGTACTGCGCTCGGTGGTATGCTGCGGCGTGCACCGGTAAGCCCGCGGCAACTACCGATCTCCAATCGACACTTACCGATATTCCCTCCCAAAATCGATCGATCACGCAGCCGCGCGCCCAACGTTCGAATAAACACAGCCGATCGACCACATGTATAAACGCACATGAATATTCAAAGAGGCGCGGCGAGAGAAGGGGAGGCGCGGCACGGAGCGATCGAACGATCGAGCGCCTAAGTATAGGAAGTTTAACAGCTCGGAAGAGAAACGAAGCAGCGGCAGCCGCTCTCTGTCAGCTTCAGCCCGTGTGTGTATGTGGCAGCGAGAGTAGTATACAGACACACAGCACGAGAAAGAGGAGAACGGGAGGTTGGCAGGGAGCCGGAGGGGGAGGGCAAAAAGAACGCGCCCGAGAGAGAGAGAGATGACGGTCGCGCGCGCGCCGCTTGTAAAAGGCTCGCTTTCCGTCGCTATACGTGTGCGCCGAGCGTGTGTGGCGACTATCCACACGGGAGTAGAGGCACACTCCGAGCAGCGGTCCCTCAGTTCGAAAGTGCCAGTCGCGCGTCCAGCAGCTTGCCCCTCGACGACGACGTGTAGAAAAAAAAAAGGAGCCGCTCTCCCGAGCCGATCCCCTTCCAGCGCGCGCGCGCGCGAGAGAGAGCGAGGCGGCCGCAACCGATTTTTCTCTCGCGCTCGCTCCGAGGCGGAAGGAAGCGGCGCGGAGATGTCGAGCGCCTTCTGCTTGCTTCTACTTGGCCGACTACTGCTCGTCCATGCCGCTACTGCTGGTGAGAGATCGATATTTCAAAGTGCCCTGGAAATTGGCTTGCTCGATCGACGTTTCACGCGAGAGAAGAGTTTCTTTTTCTCCGAGGAAAAGGGAGTTGCATCGTGCGCGTGCTATGTGTGTTTGACACTCTGTTTAGTTCAGTGTGCTTAGAAGGGTGATCTTTTCTTTTCTGGAGTTACTTGTGCTGTGGTTATACGTTGTTTATCGTTAAAGATCGGTAATTAAAAAAAAAACACAAAGAAAATAATACGGAAGTTGTAATAAATCGCGATATTGCCTGTCGGGCAATAGGAGAAGATCGGCTGGAGTATATATGATATCGCGGGTAAAATGCAGTGCCAAATTTAACCGGAGACGAGGAGAAAGTTGGCGCGTGTGTGCGAGCGCGCGCGGGGCCGACAGCAAGCCGAAGGCGGTGTTCGCCGTTGAAATTCGACGCCGATCGGCGAATAACGATCGTTAAAACACGCGCGTCCGCTAAGCTTATAGATGTCACATCTCTCGAGTCCGCGTAATTATCCAGTCGGTTAGCAATGTTCTCCAAGAAAGGGGCAAAAAGAAACCAGGGAGAGTTTATTCTTCGAAATAATGCACAGCCGAACGCGTCCAATATAAAATATATACCTGGCTCGGGCGAACGGAGGGAGAGCAGGCGCTCGGGCGCGCTCACGGAAAGCTAGTCATTATTTTTTTTTTCCTCTCCTTTTTTTTCAAGCCCGCCCGTAGAGCTCTCGTGCACGATGATGCATGAAAGTCCATATCCATAGCTGCCGCTGTATAATACATATAAAACGCGGAGCGTTCGAAAGTGTCTTTTTGGCCAGGAGAGCAGAAACGAGTTTTAAACGTTTCGCAAATTGCAAGTCCTTATCTAAGCTAAATTGTAGATCGTTAATCTCTCGGCCGAATTTTACGATACTTTCGCTTTTTAACCTCTGCCGATCGCGTCGCCGCTCGTTCGCTAAGAATAAAAGAAGAAACAAGAAAGGAGTATGTATACATCGGTAAAAGTAAAACCGATTTTCACTCGGCGTGCATATATAATACAACTATATAACGGCGTTTACTTTCGTTCGGTTCGCTAAACGTCGGCCCGCTACGAACGAAAGCCTCTCGCTCTTACGGATTTTGGCAGGCGTTTGCGCGAGGATCGAAGCCGATCCACTCGAGCCTTGACCCACTGCGAGCAAGTTCGAGGTCAGACAAAAGTCCGACTATAGAAAGTCCCTCGGACAATAGACCACCTCTCGCTTTGCCGAGGTAGCCGCGTAAATCGAAAATTTCAACACTCGCGTAACAGATATATACCCTAGGGGGGGAAATTAGAAAAATCCACGCTGTGCATAGAAGCGGGGAGGTAATTGAGTAACGTTGCGCAGGCTCTCCTCGGCTGTAATCAAGATTCAAGCGGCGCGCGCGATAGGACGCCCGGCGTTTCGCCATTGTGCAATCGATGCGCGCACCCGATGGAAATGGCTTTCGATCGATCTTGCCGATCGTTTGTTTATTCAAAGGGGGGGCCTTCTTCTTCTTTTTTTTCGCACGTGCGAATGTATATTCCGGCAGAGTGCGCTTGCATGTAAATTCGAGGAAGTGAAATTTTCTCTCTTCCATGCGCTCTCGAGCCTCTCGCGGACCAACGCGGAAAGAGTGTCGGCGTAATCGAGCGCAGGACGCGAGTGTGCGATTAAGGAGACGGAGAGCTGTTACATATATACCGATTCCGATCGCTCCGGGGAAGAGAGTGACTGCGAGTATAGTTCGTTTTTCTCGCTTTGCCAAACTCATTTCATTATATTACTTTTTCCCTCTCGCTTCAGACATGAAGGGTGAATTACGCGTTGTGCGTTGTCTCAGAGCGATCGGTCGTTGCGGTTATCGTTACAATTCCGTCTCTTTCGCGCTCGACCTACGTTCGCGTATGCGTTATTCAAGCCTGGCGCGTGACGTAAGATTTAATAAAGGATTGGGTAATCCTGCGATTTAATTATCAATGCATGCGGCTTCGAGCGGACCGATGCGACACAGCGCGTGTGACCTAACGGTGAGCTCGCTCGCGTAATTTACATAATTCACCGTGCGAATGCACCAACGATCATTTATCGGTCCATCGATGCCCTCCCATATACAAACTCGATCCGGCTTGCCGACTTTAATAGAAAGATTAAGAAAAAAAAAGGAAAAATAATTGTAAATCTTAAACTTGCAGCAAGTCAGATAGCGACGAGAGAGTCGTCGACGGAGGTGCCATCGGCTGACGTGCCCTGCCTCAGCGACAGTCAGTTCTACCGGGACCCAGGGATCACGAGTGCCGCAGCCCGTAGCCCCGAGGAGTGTGCCAAGTATTACCTATGTCTCGGTGAGCATACATATAACTATATACACACACAAACCCAGTCGCTCCCACGGCGTTATACCGATTGCAATTCGACTTTCCTCCATAGAGAGACAGAGAGAGAGAGACGAGATTCGAGAATGGAGAGGGGCAGCTTTATGAGCGCGGCTCGCGTTTAATTGCCCTTCTCCGCCGTACCGTATAAAAAGTGCCAGCGCGTATAAACACAAACAGACAGAGATACACACACGTATGGTTTGGATTACGAAAGCTGCGGCTGCCGGGAGATTACATTAAGCAGAGACTTGCCGCGCGCGCGACTGCAGAGAAATATACGATCGTGCGCTCAAAGTCGTAGACATATACCTCGAGCCCCATAATCACCTCCCTCTCGACTGTTTAAAAGACGGCTAACAGTATAGAGAAGTCGCGATGGTTTATACACATGCCTCGGGCGGCTATTGCGAATAAATCGAAGGTGTTCCTGTAAAGAGAAGCTGCGGGATACAATGAATATACGGAGAGCAGACGCGATGACGACGGTTATACAATGCGCGCTTTCGCCCACGCAAACGGGGGGGCAATCCCCGGGAGAGAGAGAGTACGCAGACGTTACGCGAGCGTATACACTTGATACGCGCGTATGACACGCATTTCCGCGCGCGGCGAGGATTCTTTTCTTTTTTTTTTCTGCTCCGGTTTACACGCACCGATATGCCTTTTTTTCTCCTTCCCTCCTGCGCGCCCGGCTAATTAAAGCAAACGTGGCGAAAGGTGAGGCTCGCCTTATTTATTTTCTTCTTCGGCGCGGGTTGCTTAATCGCGCCTTGTTATACTATGGATGAGCGCGGCTGTGTGATTATTTTTCGGAGCTGAGGAAGGTTTAAGCTTGATACGGGGGGCATTGGAAAATGGGTGGAGATGTTGGTTTGGGATTTTTGGAAGACTTTTTGCGGCCGAGTCTTGTGGAGGAAGGAACGAGCGTCAACGAGTACGTGTGTTTGAAAAAAAATGTGTGTTTGTCTCGAGAGAGAGAGCTTTCCAATTGTGAAAGTATATAATATGGAATTTGTGAAAGGTATGCGGCTTGCTCTAGTAAAATAAGAGAGATTTATGTATATGCCCGCGAGCGCCTGTGTTTATATCCGTGCGTTTGAGCAGCGTCACTCTGCCGCTCGTGGGACTTTCTTGAAAAAAATTCAACGCTCCGTCCAAGCTTGATGAATAAACGGGTTTCAACGAATCTCGCTTTACCGTAACGCGCGAGTCATATATCGAATGGTCAAAGCGTTTTTTTTTTAAATCGAAGCGTCGATATAGTTTAGTAAAATATCTAATTTGCGTATAAAAATAAAATACCTCGAGCCCGAACATTTTTGCCGAGGCAGACAACGAAGTGTTCGAGTTCAAATGCAGCCAGGGCCTGCTGTTCGACGTGGCCCAGCAGATCTGCAATTACAGGTCGAGCGTGGACAACTGCGAATTGGTAATGGGTAAGTTCCGGCGCGATAAAATCCAAAAGCCAAGCCTCGCCCATTGCATAAAGCTCGGGAAGTCGATTGCAGCGGAGGAGGCACCTCTGGAGGAGGAGGTGGAGCAGAGCCAACCAGAGGAAGAGGGAGTAGAGCAGTCCGAGGAGCCGGAAGAGCCTGCCGAGCCGGAGCAACAGCAGGAGGAGCTGGTGGATGAGGACGAGGAAGAGGAGACGTCCGAGCAAAGCAACGGCTGCGGCAGGAACAGCATGACCTGCCCAGACGGTCAGTGCGTCCCGGGGCACTATCTCTGCGACGGGCACGACGACTGCTCCGATGGATCCGACGAAGACGCTTGTGGTAAAAAGTTACTTTTATATAGAAACTTTGTCATTCTTTTTATTCGCGAGTGTGAGGAAATTGTAGGAATTTACATGGATTATTTGTTATCTTCTGATAAAGACGTGGAGAAGGACGCTTACGCCGCGGGAGCTTGCGACAAGGACAAGTGCCTGCTGCCGGAGTGCTGGTGCTCGGCCGACGGTACCGAGATACCCGGCAATCTCTCCTCGCCTTCCATACCCCAAATGATAACGCTCACGTTCGAGGACGCCGTCAACTCCAAGAACTTCGATAACTTTGCTAGTCTGTCGATTTTATGAATTTTTTTCTTACAATTGAGCAGCGGTTGATATCGATTAACGCCACGCTTTCAATTTACCAGGACTGTTTAGCGAGCGCAGGAGAAATCCGAATAGCTGTCCGATACAGGCGACCTTCTTCGTCAGCCACCGACGTACGAATTACAGGGACGTGCAGCATCTCTGGAATCTCGGCCATGAGATAGCTGTGCATTCAGTGACGTAAGCTCGATTTTCATACCCGCTGTTATCCTAATGACGAATTTCTATACTCGAGGTGGATTGTTGTTTCAGGCATCGCGAGCCAGCCGACTGGTGGAGCACCAATGCGACGATCGAAGACTGGTTCGACGAGATGATAGGCGAGGCAAACATCATCAACAGATTCGCAGCTGTGAGGCTCCAGGACATTAGAGGTGATGACTCGATGGAACCGCAAGAATCTTAAACGAACTGATGATGACGGTTTTTTTTTTTTAAGGTTTGAGGGTGCCGTTTTTGAGAGTCGGTTGGCATCGACAGTTTCTTATGATGAAGGAATTTGGATTCGCTTACGACTCGAGCATCGTTGCTCCAGGAAGTAATCCACCGATTTGGCCTTATACTCTTGATTATCAGATGCCCCATGATTGTATAGCTCCTGGACAAGTTTGTCCCACCAGAGCTTACCCTGGAATGTGGGAAATTCCGATTAATCCGTTGCTCGTTGAGGTAAGCGGGTAGTTAAGGGATGAAAAGCAATATTTTGACGATAAATTTATTTTTTACGTACGCTAATTTTGAAGGACAAGGACTGTACGACGCTTGAAAAGTGCTCGTTTAATCTGACCTACGAAGAAATCTATGGAACACTGATGAATAATTTTAAAATACATTATTCGAGTAATAGAGCTCCATTGGGACTTCATTTTCACTCTTCGTGGGTTGAGGATCCTGATAACTTTGCAGCCTTATCTGTAAGATTATTTTATTTTAGATTTGTATGTTAATAACTAATGTAACAAGTATATGAAAACATTAATACTTTTCTTTCAGAAATTCATTGACGACGTTCTTCGCTTCCCAGATGTTTATTTTGTAACTAATCAACAAGTGCTGGAGTGGATGAGAGATCCAACGACTCTTGATGCACTGCGTTCTTTTAAGCCGTGGCTTTGTCATGACAAAAAATTTGATACCAATGAAATTGTGTGTGATTTGCCAAATTCTTGCAGACTACAAAGCAAAGTATTTAAGAGTCATAGATATTTGCATACTTGCTTTGACTGCCCAAAGCAGTATCCTTGGCTACGAAATGAGTTTGGAAATGATTGAGTTATTAAAGAAACTGAATTTAAATTATCTATTGCTTTATTTTTTGAAAAAATTGCCTTTTAAATTGCTGTCATTACAGTAACGAGTATAAAGTAAACAAACTGCTTTTGTTGAATTCAAAATATTTTGATATTTGAGGCTATTAAAATATTTGTTAACAGATATAATTGAAAACTTTACAAAAATATCAAATATTTAATTTGCATATTAGAAAAATTATTTATTCAAAAAATTTTTATGTTAGTTTTAAACATATTCTATTCTACTAAACTATTTTTAAATGTAGATTTTTACAATGCAAAATAAAAATATTAAATTAATTTTACTATTTTGATTTTGAGCAAAATTTGAAATTAGGAACGTCTTATCCTATAAACTTATTTGCTACTATATTCTAGAGTATTTAAATAAGTTTATGTACATCTTAAATTGAAATTATGATAACTAATAACATTAAGCGTCTGAGGTTGGAGCATTGCTTCCAAGTCCTTCTTGTTGGATAAATGGATTTGGAATGGCTTCCATGCCTTCGACTGGACAAATTAAAACAACCGATGTTCCTCTGCAAACTACAAGTCCTAAATTTCTTGTATCTTGATTGAGTTTATATGGATCATCGGGATCTGTTTTATGTACAACAAAGAATCACTGTTAAACTGTGATAAAAAATTAATATTTTTTAAAATGTCATAGAAATAAAATGTTACCTCTCAGATACTCAATTGTGTCATCCAGCACAAGATTTAATAAAGGATCAAATCCTTTTAAGATACCTGATGCTTCTCTGCCGCCAGCAAATTTTACCCTAATGTTTTTCTCCAAGTATTTAGATAAATCTAAAATACTTTCCTTTCTCTTCTTTTCTTTTTGGTCGCCTTGACCTATTTGCTGTTTTACATAAAAAAACATCGATAATTAGAAAAGTATTTAGTTTTTAAGAATTACATCTTACAAGTAGACGAATTTTTAGGTTAGAATTTATATTTATCGTTTTTACGTTACCTGTGACTTGCCGGTCTGAAATAAAAAAAATAGTACGCATTAATAATTTTATAATTCAACGATCGCAAGCTGTTTTGGACTTTTGTTTATTGTACTTACAGACATATTCGCTGACGAATGTACTTCGGCGTCGGAACAAAAATGTAAATCAAGCGCGCTCAACAATGGAAATGTAATGTGTTGTGTGCTTGACACACGCTTGCGCAGTTGAAACTATTTTCTATTTAATTTTGATTGATTTTACGAACTTGTGGCTTTCACCAAATCACCAAATGGAAAAAATTAAATAACTAAATATTTTGTTTATAATTTACGTAATGAAATAAATTAAAAAAACAAATACTTACGTAAAAATAAGTCATAGAAAACCAAGCAAGTGTTTACTTTTGATAAAAGCTTTTATTTTATTTACTCGTGTTATAAAAAATACATGCTAGTACACGAAGACGTGCGTAGTACCATGAATTCTGGGATCTTTCAACAAATCTGCATTGTTCGCGTCTTATTTTTCATTTTAACTTATTTGTTTTATTTTCAATTTTTACGTCGTTTTTCACTTATTATAGGCTCGTCGTCGACAAGTTTAATGTATTAATGCACCTGTCGGCGATTTTCATCTTTTTTTTTTCAAATTTATTTTCGAAACGAGAAATGCCATTGTCGCAAAATGATAATTGTGCGCTACGAGTATATCATACTTAGCAATTAATTAATGATACATAAATTCCACCTCAGCTATACACATTGTTGAACGTACAAATCGGTGGAACATAAAAAATAAACAGTACAAATATATCTATAAAAACGCCAGTTTCATCGCTGACTTAACAAATAATAAAACAAACAAACAACAATTATAAACATTTACAGAAACAACGAAAATAAACGGCAGACCGAGCTTACTGCAGTGATGTATACGAGGGACACGCAAAGAATATAATGCAAAGCTCGCGACGTTTTTCTCGTTTCAAAAGTAAAGCCGAGCCAGTAATGTATATAATATTTTGTTAATTAAGTTACGTGGCCGCAAAGAGCCGAGTCGCCATTTCGACAACGAACTCTCTCGTTACTATTGCATTAGATAACATGAGATGTGTGAGTTAGTTTTAACGTACGTATATTATAAGCTTGAAACACGTTTGTTTTTTTTATTGTTCCGTAGTAGCCTCAAGGCTCGAACGGAGCCCACTCTAACGTCCCCTTCGTTCATCCATTATTATTAGTTTCCTCGTCTTTTGCTTTTTTATACATGGATAATTCAATAATTATTCGTTACATTTTTGTTTTATACTTTTATATCTTACGTTACTATTAATGACGACTACAGTAAAACCGGTGTGTCTTTCTTTTTTCTCTTTTTTTTCCTTTTTTGCTATTATAATTTATGTATCAACAAATGTGTTACATCGCATTAAAATTTCGTTTTTGAGCAATCGACATTCGCGATTTCTTCACGCACTCGCAACGCGATTCTTCTTCTGTTTATTTTATTTTTTTTCGCTTTTCTTATTTATTAAACCCGCGAACTTTGACGCTTTGCAGTTTCAACACTTTGTCGCACAGGTGTACATTAACGTTTAATTATATAATGTATACGCGTGTAAACGTACTTATCGGTTTATGAACGGCTGCATGGATGGACCGATTTTATTTAGTTTATCATTTTTCTTTATTTTTTTTCATTTCTGCAATCTATTTCCGCTAATAGTAGGTTTATGAGACACAATACAATCACTTGGACGCTCTTGAATACTGACTTCATTGACCATCGTCATTTCGTAGTTTATTAAATAGTTGGAGTTGCAAAGTTCTCGGATTATAGGATGCAATTTTAATGATTTTTTTGTGTGTGTACGTGTCGTTTAGTGTTTATATGTGCACTTTTAAAACTGATATACATTTATTTGCAGCCCTTACCCTCGTGCAGGAAAAATCCAGTTATAAAAACAAAATAATTTGTTTTCTTTTTTTTTGTTTTTAAGAATTATGTATGCCTTTGACAAAATTATTGCACTTTTCGAGCTTAAAAAAATACAATTATCATCTGTTATTGTTTTATATTAAGATTAATAATTACTTGTGCCTAAGTAATGTCATTCTCATTTGAATCATTTGCAAAAGATAAAAAAAAAAAGAAAGAAAGAGGCTCATTAATATTTATGATACACAGTTTATCGTTGTCTGCTTAGTTTTGTGTCGTAGGACTCTTACAGCGAGTTAATTTTAAAACCGTCACAATTAGATTGAAACTTATGAACCTGACCTAGATATAAAAGTACATCGGCACGTAGTGAACTTGACAGTTAAACGTATTTAATATACAATATAGTCCGATCGTGAAATCGATATAGAATAAGATAATTTGATCGAAGAATAGAAAGAGAAGAGGCAAGAGATATAGATTTTAAAAAAAGTCGGATTAGATGAGTAACACAATAACGCATCCACCGTACGTTACAAGTATAATTTAGATTTTCTTTTAAAAATTTAATAATTACCTCTTAAGATTGAACGAGAAAGTAACAAAGTAGTATAACTCGTTTATATCGATCGCATTATAATTACAGAACGATACGCGAGCGTAAAGAATATACAACAATAATCTCATCGTCGCAGACGGCTACGCAAGTGTGTGTTTGTATAATAATAGAAAGTCAAGAATGAGAAGATCAAACGCCAACACGTGTACGTAGGCCTTGGCCCTACCGGCAATCAACGAAATTAAAGCACAACAGCCTGCGGGCACAGAGCGATTCTTCAGTCTCATCCACCTCACGCGCACTTCTCCTTCTCATTTTATATGTACAACCGCACGTGAGGAGCTACGCTTTCTTCCCTCCCGTTCGCCAAGCGTATACCGTATACATTTCCGCTCTCCTCTCCTATCACGCATCATGATCGTTATATCGACTGTGCGACAATTACATCGTCCGACGATTAACCGAGATTAAGACTTAATACTGATGACTCTCATGAATATTGAGAAGTTGCAAGTTTCAACGAGGCAATAAGTACACGGAATAGAGTGATAAACAATTTTGAGAATCTGCAGGACTTTTTTTGGTTTTCAACTCAAAAACTGTTTATTGGAAATGTTTAAGATTTTAAAGATAATTTTAGTGTTTAATAATAAGCCCTTGAGCTATTCCACGCCAATTATGGTCGTTGCTAGGGGGCATGTAACTTTTTTTTTTCTTATCGGTTTATGATAAAATTTTGGCAACTCTATAAGATTACAAATGTAGATTCTCATTGTAATGTTTGATAAATTTTTGTTCTTTTCGATGTTCGAGTGCTTATATATCGCATATAATAAAATGCGCAATCTTACGCGATTTTCGACTAAACGCAAAATTTTTATCATAGTAGTCTAGTTTGATATACAAACAGCTTATGTACTGGCCAACTTATAATTAGTGTATTATCTCGTTTAAAAGCATTATTATGCCGTTTTTGAATTTGTTTCTTAAAACACCTCGTATTTCATATCCTTAATAATTAATCCTCACCATTCAACAGCGGGGCAAGTGTTTTTAAACCGTCAACCGTTTGTAATTTACAACAATTGATGATACTTTTTTTTTCTTCTCGCTCGTTAAGAATCACAAAATCGTTAAATTTATCGATCACCAAGATCCGTGTGATATAACCCCCTTGTTCGTTTTATCGTTAAAAAACTTAATTACTCGCGACGCTTAATGTAATAAGGACTCGCTTTTAAAAGCTTCACTCGTCCTCCCCGGCAAATTTGCAACTGCACCTATACACAACCTGTGTTTTACTCCTAAGTATTAAGTAAAATCGAGCTGAAAATCGAATTTTCTTTCCCTTTGCCACGGCAAACACGAGCGTTTAAAAGAGAAACAATTTTAAACGATTATCATCGGTTTCTTTTTAACAAATTGACACGAGCAAAGCACCAACGACAGCTTCCTTATTCTACTCGACGAAGCTCCCTGTGTAGTAAAAATAGAAACTTTGTGCGCCTTAGCTAGATCGAATTTCGTGCACAATTAGTCGTTGTAACATCGTCGCCACCCTATATTCTCCCATCAACGCGTGTCTCGAGTAGGCTCGAAAAATCATTAAAAAAAAAGAAAAGTAATATTGAACTCGTGTTTGCGTATATTACCCTTTCATATAATAAATATCACAATCTCTATAAAAAGCAGCAATCCGCTGGCTGGAGCGATATAACAATCGTCGCCGGAGCAGAGAGCCGCTCGAACCGAATCAAAGTAATAGCATTATAAACGTACGACTATCTATCTATCTATATGTATACATATACATACACATATTATGCACGAGTGAAGATTGGATCGAACAACCGAAAGTATAATGTTCGTGGAGATATAGCCGTCGTATTCGAAATAACGGGCTATAGAACAGCGCGTTGTGCTGATCTTCGGCTCGCTCGGATTTTCAGCTGGGGCTCTTCCTCTATGTGTGTATACAGCTAAGCAGCGGCGCAGTAAAGAAATCGGCTCAGACGATCTCGGGCATATTGGAGGCCTGCTCGGACTCGTCCTGCTCGGCGAGCAGAAGAGGCACGGCCTGCTGCCGATTGCCGGCCTCGCTCGAGTCGGATCCGTTGGCCCTCGAGTGCAGATGGTGATGATGATGGTGATGGAGATGCGAGTGGTTGTGGTAGTGGTAGCCCGGGAGAAAGCCGCCGACCGGGCCGTTGCTGCCGGACGGCGTTGTCGGGGCGGAGCGCGACAGCCACGAGCGCACGGGCTTGGGCCGCGAGGGCGGCGGCGGACCGACCGAGACGTACGTCTTGCCCCGGGTGCGCTTCGTTCGGGTGCCGCTGCCTGAACACGAGGGACCACCGCCGCCGCTTGGCTGGAGCTGCTGCAGAGGATCGCTGTCGTCCGTTGGAGACGAGATGCACTGGCCGAGGGAGAAGAGGGCTTGAGGCCGGTTTTGCTGCGAGGCCGGCAGCAGCTGAGGCAACTGATGGATTTTGTCCAAGAGCTCGCGCAGCTACCAACAGGTAAGACCCAAGTGCCGTTAGACAGATTGTTTTTATTACATTGATTTGACATTTTTTGGGAGATTATAATTGTTGTACTTTGAATAATACTTGAAGCGTATATTATTAAGGAAAAAAAAAGTTGACTAGTTGGTTTGCTTGGTATATGTTAACGTTACAATTATTTAATATGCTTGTGATTTTATTTGCTTTCAAAGCCCAAGTTTTTGGAAAGCGATAGTGAAATTTTTAGCTTACGAAATACTTGCATTTCATTCTATGATGTATTGACAATTATTTCGTAAGAATGTGTAACAATTTATTTTTTCTATTAAAACAAAATTTGAAAGTAATAGGACAGATTATAATTATGGGATGTATAGTTTTTAATTTATAAGAATGCAAAAATTTTTAAAGCGCAAAATTCGAGTTGATAAAATTTTGTTGGTAAAATGGATAACGATATAAAAGCAGAATTATATTAAGAAATACAAAAGCAATTTTAGTAATACTATTGTAAATTTACGTAAAAATTAGCCTGTGTATAAATTACAGTAGCTGAAAAATGTATTCTATTTATTCTATAAATATAATGGGTAAAAGAACTGATACTACGAGGTATAAGAAATACGTTTTAATGTATCATTAAAAATTAAGCTAAAAGAAAGATAAGTATATAACATTTCATTAAAATTTTTCTCGGTATAATTTACCAAATACCTTCGAGTTATTCATGTTATCTATACTAAATATAAACGTTCGTTTAAAATGTAAGCGGAGAATAGCTGATTATTTAAAACAATGCCTGGCGCAATAATCAATAGTCATTAATACTGAAAAAAAAGAAACAAGGGAAAAAATACCATTCTAAGATTATATACCTTGATTTATTAAAAGAAAATAAATATTTCACTTGACGTACCGACTCCGAAGGAATCTTTGTGCGTGTGTTGGTTTATTGGCAAGCACAATCACAATGTTCATTTATTTGTGAATACTTTTGTCATTAAAGTGGAATTAAAATGTAAATTAATGATCTTAGCAAAATCTTCGTGATTTTAACATTACGAGTTTCGTGAGAGAAAAATCAAAGAAAACGGACAAGTCGTGAGTCAAAAAAGAAGAAAGAAAAAACAGAGCACAATTCAAAGTGTAAAAAATATGTGTGTTTCCGTTAATGTGATCTGCAAAAACGAACGAGTAAAAATCAATTGTTTTTTTTTTCATTTTTACGCCAAACGCGAACGTAAATTACAATAAACAAAATCCAATTTTCATAAAAAATATTCAAAATTTATTTTATGAAAAAGCACCGGTGTTACACCATATTTCTAAACAAAAAATCCTCATCTCAGAGACAAAAAAACAAAAAACAAAAACGAAAAACAGAGTATAAAAAAGAAAAACTCCCAAAAGGTATAACCATAATTGAAACATACTTCAAATAAAAGCAAAATCAAGCTGATGAAAAGACCGACCTCTATCGTAGGACTGGTCGCTCTAGGTGGTGACAGCGGCGACTGGGCGGCGAGACTGGAAACGTCGGAGGTGGTGCGATGATTAGCCAGCGAGGCCAACGATCCCTCGCCAAAGTTCGTCGGGCGCTCGTGAGCACCGCCGATCGCTCCACCCTGGCGATGAGCAAACAAACAGCCTCGTCAATCACCAGACAAGCTCATAAGTATACGTTTAAATGTTTTCATCTCTTACCATGGCAGCTGCAGCAGCACCGGTCGCCGACGACAGCTCGTCGACGCTGTTGTTGCACGAGTACGGCGGTGGTATGATGGTGTTCGCCTCGTTCACGACGTTGCACATGAAGCTCGAGCTTAGGGAGTCGAGGGTACTGGCGTGGGAGAGCGATCTGAAGTAGCGCATGACCAGGCCCGAGGCACCCTTGCCGAAGCCCTCGTCGTAACCGATCACCAGTGGATACAGGTCTGGCTTTGCCGTTACCTGATACAACCCACACGCAAACACACCAGCATTTATTTTTTCTTACTTTTGCTTTCTAGACTTATTCGCAATACATTCGTATTTCAGCTCGTTTTATTGCCGAGGCGGTACAACCTTGGCCCCGAGATGCTTGTATCTTATGCCAAAGCTGATTTCTTGTTTTTCTTATCTAAATTCGCAAAAGATCTCGCGTTCTGTCGCGAGGGACGCGTATCTCAGTTCTTTTTATTCAACCGAAGGAACGTAGATTCTTTTTTTCGATACTCTGTATCCCGCATTAATTTACCCTGTACTACTCGAATAAGACGTTCGCTCTTGAATCAACGATTAGTAACATTAGGGCATTTCGTTTTATTATCATTTGCTGTTTTAACGTAAAAAGCGAGATGTGCAGTTACAATTGAGGAGGAAAGTATATAAATCGAACCTCGTTGTAAGGCGGCGGCATAGCTTGAACGATCGAGCTGCATCGGCTGTAATGAGGCGGCAGATAGCACGAGCCGGTGGACGCTCGGTCGGAGATCGTACTGTCGTCGGTCAGGTTCGAGTGGCGCTTGCGGCACAGCCAACAGCCGCATACCGCCGCGACGATCAAGCCAGCGAGCAGTGCGATCCTGCGTGTACACGTGTAAAAACATTCTTATTATGTTGACAATAATTTAATTCGTTTAAGTCGTTAGTTGCTGCGTTTACTTACCATAGGTACCAGTAGTACCAGAATAGGAATTTAAGCATCTCCGTGATGGAATTGCCGATCTGAGGGAAGTTGGAGTAGCTGCAGCAGCCCAGGCTGCAGCACTCGTTTGGGAACGTGCATCTGTGAACATTGAAACGAGGCAGCCTTTTTTAAAAATTTTATCTTCGACTTGGAAACAAAAAAAATTAAGCAATACCGACTGTAATCACGTTAAGAAAAAAATACTGTACGTTAAGAAAAATAATAGTGCTTTAAACATGAAAAACGATGAAAATAAATACTTACACGATACCCGCATCGCAAAGCTTCGCCGAGACCTTGAAAAGAAAATACAATTATGAATAATTAATCCAGGATCATAATTGTGTAATGCAAGCTTGTTATTAATGTTCAACATCATCGCCGTTATGCAAGATAAGAATTATTATGTAATAGGAAATATGGGAATAAACATAATCATTCAATTATGTTGCATTTTTTTGTTCATTCTTCGCGAACGACAAATTTTGAGATGACAACTGTCGTTGTTGAATGAATATATGCATGCGCAGCAATGAATGGTGCATTATTCAAGAGTACAAGAGATGGACGAGGGGTGTGTGCTGGCGCGAATATTCTGCAGTACACCTATACGCTGTACACCGCGATTCGGCTTGTGTTATTACACGTGTGTATGCGTATGCGCGCGTGTGTGTGTGGGCAGAGGGGAGAAGATTGTTTAAAGATTTATTGTCACTGACCTGACACACTTGGACTAATTCAAACGAGTAAATAAATAATATTTTCGAGGCGATTTTTGGGGACGATTGCATTTTGTACTGACTTTGCAAAAGAAAAGGGAAAAATGAAGTGGAAAGGTTCGAAAAGTCAATTACTCCATTTGTTATTATTGAACAACAAAGCGACTCGTCGTTAATAATCGAAACAAGCGATAGTTAACTACGCGCACACTTGTCACAATTTACGCGTTCAACCGAGAACAAAAACGCATTCTCCGCCGATTAACTTCAATTTAAAAAAAAAAGGCACCTCCATTACGAGCAACACACGTGAATCATTAACCACAACGTTACCCCCGCAATCACCTCAAATCCCTCCAACCATTTACCCCCTCCCACCATTTGTCACCAATAACACGATAACCAGAAAAAAAGCAAGGCACAACGAGCACGGAAGCTCCCCCCCGAAATAAAATCAAGTAATCCACTAAAAGTCGATTCCTCCAACCTATCCCCCGCCCTCCCCCCCAACGGGCCATCCACAACAAAAATAGCTCCAAGACAAAAAGACGAGAGGCAAAAGGAGTGTACTTGTTATATCGGGGTGTCCGTCCGTGTGCATGTGTATACGTAAAACAAGGATGGCAAGGGTGAGTTGCAATGCGTACATTCTGTTCGATGTCCATGTCAAATTCCATGACGCCGTGCGATCATCTCGCGGCTCCCCTTCCAAAGAACAAGCGAAACAGCCAAGCAAGCGAGAGAATTCCTAGTCCCCGGTACTCGTTCGTCAGCCCGACAGCTGGTCCACGTCTCGAGGTGGCTGGCACATATCGCGCACGGCCCACTATCTTCTGCCTCGAGTTGGCCAAAGCGCGCGCGTTAATGCAGCAGCGGGCGTATGAACGCGAGAGAGCCTAAGGGAGGCTCGACGCTAGACTACAGAGACACACCAGCCCTGCTCGCTGTCAACGTCGGCGGCGGCGGCGGCTCTGGCTGCGCGCGCGCGCACCCCCGCCAACAGAGAGAGAGAGATAGTTCCAGATTCGGGGGGGCTCTCTCAACGTCAGAGCGCTCGACGAGCTATACGTTATTGCGAGAGCGGCTCTATCTCGCCTCGGGCCTGTGTACTTTTTAGTTTCTCCCGTTTCCGAGCATATGACGTACAAACTCTCTGCCACGTACAGTATCTCTCTTTTTTCAACCCTCCGCCACCGTATTCTCCCCTTATACCTTCCCAGCCTTTTTTTCTCATCTCTGCTTCCGTTCAGCTAACACCCGTCTATATTTCCTTTCGCTTGTTTCGTTACCCCGTAATTTTTCATTCGCGCTCTTTTCTTTAAAACTACCGCGCTCCGAAAATATTCCAATTGCCAGTAACAAAAGCTCCCCGAAATATTTGGTAACAAAGCTTGGGTACTCGAAGTTTTAGCTAATGAATATCGAGAGAGCAGGGGCCTCTGTGTATCGACAAAATTTTCTCACTTTTCCCGTGTATAAGCATAGGAGCGCAATCGACAAACCCCGGGTTTGTCTCTCGAGACTCAGGCCCCAGCTATGCACATCCTCCCGATTATCCCGTGACGCGTGTTTTATCGAGCAAACGTCATCGCTATACCTCTCTCTCTCTCTTTCCCCCAACCTCTTTCTCTTAAACAATCAAGCCCAGGGCTGTACGATTGCGCCCTCTAAAAATACATCGGACCTGGCTAAAGAGCGAGCGAGCTTGCAAGGACGCGTGGAGCGAGCGATCGAGGCCGCGTACGTACGTACACAGACGTATTTATCAAGGTGCACGGCTATAGGGAAAGAGAGTAAACGAATAGGTCGTTCGCAAGTCTCGCGAGCAGCCAGGTGGGCAAGCCCTCCCCCGGAGGGTGAAAAGAGGAGAGCTTGCTCGATCGAGCTTTCGCGCAGGCTCGCGCTATTGATCAGCGCACGTATGACTATATGTCCCTCCTCCCTTGCACTAGCCCGCTCGCTCCTGCCTGAACTTCCTATTACACCTATATATACACGTAACATTGCTCGTGGCCAGAGAGAAAGAGAGAGAGAGAGAGAGAGAGAGAGAGAGAAGCGCGCGCGGAGACACACCTTGTTCAACCCCCTGACTTATTATCGGACGCTTTCGTGTGCTTTCGATAATGATGTACACTAGACGTGGGGGTAGGCTATGGCAACTTGCGGCTAACATACATAAAACGCGCGTGGAAACGTGCCGACGACATATTGTACACGCGCGACGTGTTGCTCTCTGCCAGTGTACGTGTGTTTCTTATTTTTTTTTTTTTTTGTTGCATGAACGAGACTAATTAGATGACACACGAATGATAAAGAGACATGGAGAAAGAGAGAGATAGAAAAGGTAGTTGAAGAATGACAAAGATGCTGTGCGTTGGGAGTAGTCGAGCGTGCATTTTAACGACGGACGATGATGATGGTGTACTCTCGGGCTTACTTGGGCGGCGGAGAAGAAGGCGAGCGGCAGGATGAGTCGGGCTGCGCTCCGTGGCCCACGGAGCCCCGGCATTATCTGCGCCCACCCGACGCCGACCGAGCCGTCACGCGCGCGCCCTGTCTGCCCCTCCCCCTTACCCTACTCCTCGTCGCCTCACCCGCCCCCTCCTCTTTCGCACACATACATACAACACACATCTCCTCAACAACCCTCCTCGCTATACTTCCCTCCTCCCCCGCTCAACGAACCTGCAACTGACGTTTTCCCACCCCTAGCGCCGTATCGTGTCTTATATATACTATATACACAGTTTAGAGTTATGTGCGGCCTTTTGCGAGCTCGATGATTAGCCCGTTTTGTTCGACGTTTACGAGTTGGCCCTCCATCTAACCAGCGCACACCTGTACCTTCCCTTCTTCGTTTCATTCGTTTTTACAACTTTCTATACCCTGCCTTTCCTTATTTTTTTTCTTCTTCTTTTTCTCTTGGCATGAAGACTCGGAGAAGACTAATTGAGCCGTTATCCTCGGCCTGGCTGTACGATGGAAATGGAGATTGAGTATTGAGCTTAAAGAGTAGTGATGTATGGTGAGGGGATTAAAGAGCGGCAAAAAAAGGAGTCGAAGGGAGGCTTTCGGGGTGGCTGTTTTTACGGCGCTAGTAGAGTAGTGCCGCGTATAGTCAGACGACCCGCTGAATCTCGTTTGTCTTTCTCTACTTGCCGTTGTTGGTTTTTGGGCCTTGCGCGCGCATGAATAATCGGCAAGCATTTACCGATCGTCACGTTTCTTTAAAATAAACGAATATTTTGTAGATTTTTTTTTAATGTGACGGAAAAAAACCTACGAAAAAAAATGATTAAGTCGAAAGTTATTAAAAAAAAAAAATGTAACAGCGTCAAATTTTCCAACCTGCAGTAACGATTGACGGAATTCGTACCATATCAAGCAACTTGTTGATTACGAGGGCAGTTGAATTTTTAAAAGAAATCCCCCCCGTGTTGCGGGGGAAGAGCAAAATCGCTGTGCTAAGCGAGAGACATTTACGAGAGACATGGGTGGCGCGACTGTCGTCTGCTCGCGTGGCTCCGCAACGTTTGTACACGGTGGATGTAAATATATAGATATATACCATTTGTTGACGCTCTCTGACGGTGTGGGAGTCTCGCTCCCCCGTTCCCCCTCACCGACCGTCTGTTCTATTCGAGGAGAGAGCGCGCACAGCTGTTGTCTCGAGAAACCTAACCAAAAAAAAGTCCCATTCTCCCGTAAGCTAACGCAGCTTCTGTTCCAGTGGAGAGTGACCGCGACCACTCTCTCTTTCTCTCTCTTTTTCTCCTTCAGTGCGCGCTTGCGTCGAGTCAACTATGAGGCGCACCAGGTAGCGGGGGCTGTGCTCTATTAGCGCTGCCACGTACCGGGTCAGACACTGCCAGCGCTGACACATATTCGGCGCGTGTTGTACACATTGCGGGGAGCATTTTCCGTGTGGGAGCCATTCACGTGCTATGCCCAGGCTCATCGTCAGAGGGAAATGAGGTTAACCAGGTCCCACGCTTTCTGGCCGATCGGCCTGATACTTATCTGCTGGTGCACCGCTCCGGCCGGTGCCTGGGACGAGGCTGAACTTGAAGTTTTCGACGTCGTCGAGGAGGTCAATGCCAATTTTTATGAACTCCTCGGCGTGCCCAAGGTAAGCAGCTCGCGCACCAACAGGTCATCCTCTGGTTTTTCCTTGCTCTGTAACTTTTAAGCATTTCTGTCAAAAAAAGATGAATATTCGAGGGATCGGTTGGTCTGTTTACTTGGTTTTGTAACAAGATAGTTCTGTTAGTAAAGTAAAAAATATTCTGCTTAATAAAAAAAAAAACAAAGTAACATACAACTTGTTAACAAAATACATTGCCAAACTAGAACATATGGTAGAGTTTTGTAAAATTTGATAAAGTTTTTCATAGAAGAAGAATTAGTTCTAATTATTTACTACTTTAAGTAACATGTAAATGCATAATGTTATAATATTTTATCATTTTCCTTTTAGGATGTCAGTTCTGCAGAGATTAAGAAAGCTTTTCGAAAGCTATCACTGCAGCTTCACCCAGACAAAAATTCAGCTGAAGATGCAGCAGTACAGTTTCGAAATGTTAGTACTGATCAAAGTGTTATTCAACAAATCTTAGATTAGTATTTAATTTAAATTTTGCTTTCAGTTAGTATCAGTTTATGACGTCCTTAAAGATTCTAAAAAAAGAGAATACTACGACAATGTTCTTGTTAACGGGCTGCCCAACTGGCGGTCTGCTGTATATTATTATCGCCATGTGCGGAAGATGGGCATTTTGGAACTTAGTATCATTCTTTTTATAATTATTACAATTGGTCAGTATTTATATGCATGGGCATCATATTTTGAAAGAAGATACGATGTTGTAAGTTTATTTATTATAAAATTTATTCCTATTCATCAAAACTTAAATATTATTTACTTTTCTAAATGATTACATAAATTTTAAATATATATTACATTAAATTTTAGGAACAAGTTGTTGGAAGTAAACTGCAAAAGTTGCAAAAAAAGAATAGAAAAGGTAAAATGGAAATTCCTGATTTGGCAGAAATTTTGGACAAGATTCCTTTGCCAAGTATCAAGAATACTCTTCCATTCCAGTTGCCAAAGTGGACTTACTTTTCCATTGTTGGTATTCCAAAAACTATTTGTGCTGTATATAACTTATTAGAAGCGCAAAAACAAAGGAAAAAAGAAGAAGAAGAAGCTCTGTTAGTTTGTAGAAAGCATGTGCTTATTTTTGTTCTTGTACAGCTCAAGCTAATTAACTAAAGTATTATTGAAACTTTTTTTTTATGAAGAATTGATAAATTTACTCAAACATTTGTGAAACCAGATTTTAAAATTCAAATTAATTTTTTTTTTTGCAAATTTATCTCTGTTTTTAAATATTTTAACAAAGTAAGATTTTTATAAAATTGCAGATCAAAGTATCATTTTTTTATTTTATGAGCTGTTTATTAGTATTTAAGATATTATTAGTCTTTTACTTAAAAATAATCTTTTTTAGAGCTCAAGAAGAAGAACCAGAACCAGAACCGATACCTCGTGGACCAAGAAGACGACGTCAGGCTTTTACACCACAGGAGCGTAACGAGAAAATTGCCAGAGAAAATTTAAGAAAATTAAACAATGAGACTGCAAATCATCAAGTTCCTGAAAAACCTAGAATTAGTGGAGGTCTTTGGACTGATGATGATTTACACGAGCTGATCAGGCTCGTCAAAAAATATCCCGGAGGCACGCCAGAGCGCTGGGAAAAAATAGCCGACATGATGAATAGAAGTGTCCATGAAGTAACGCACATGGCAAAAAAGGTTGAAATCTTTTACAATACAATAAGAAAAAATATTTTATTTTAAGATTCTAATTTTGTTATTGTTATTCTCAGGTCAAAGATGAAGGTCTGAGACCTAGCCAGCCTGAAGAAGAAGTGCCAGTGGAAGAAGCTCCTAAAAAAGTTAAAACCCGTGCTGAGGCTGTTGAGGCTACCAATGACTGGAGTCAGGATCAGCAGAAAGCACTCGAAGCAGCATTATTAAAGTATCCTAAAGGAGGCTCAGGTGATAGATGGGAGAAAATAGCAGCATGTATTGAAGGCAAAAATAAGGTACATACTGCGTTTAAAATATAATATCAAAATGACTTTTATTAATTAATATCTTTAATTTATTTTTATAGGAAGAGTGTCAAGCTCGTTATAGATATTTGGTTGATGTTGTGAAAAAAAAACAGACACAGTGATTGTGACAGCTTATTTTAAACTTTATTGAACTATAATAAAAGTGAATAAATGATACTGTCTTGAGTGAATTGTGTTACCAAAAAGAACTACTTGTGGACTCTAAGAGTTATAGGTATTCTTTAATATAACATTTTGTTACACAAATACCTGTTGGTGATGTATTTATTAAATGCAATTTTAATAACTTAAAAACCTATATTTTAATCATTAAAATATTAAAAGTATCTTAAATTTATTTAAAACTAAAATTGTCTAAACTTGAAAAACTAAAAGTATTATATCAAGTTGTCTCACACTTGATATGCAATATTTAAATCATTATTTTGTTTTTTTTTTGAGATGAAAAGTTCGTTACAATTATCCTACGACTCTCGAATTATTTTAAGTTATCTTATAATTTAAGTTGTACTTTACGGTTAACGTTAAATCGTTAGCTAGTCAGGTTTTGAAAAATTTCAGGTTCACTTTGCTTCTCTGACGAACAAGTATTACATGAGCAAGTCATGGGGACTTTTAAAGCCTTAAATAATGGTTGTCCATCTTCGCAGATTAATTCTACTATTATTTCTTTGTAACTTAGTGGTTGACAACATTTACAATCTACTATTTGATTGTATGTTCCTAAAACTGAAAAATTGAGAATATAATATTACGAATTTAATTAAATTTTTTGTATTTAATAAATATTTAAATATTTAAAATAACTTACGGAAATCGAAGTGAGTTGAGGAATTACAATGTCCATTGCATTCTGTTAGGCCTTCAATGTGCACTACATTCTTGCACAAGCCATGGTTAACATCTTTCTCAACAATCATTCCAACAGTCTGCACTTCGTTTATAATTACAGGGCTACAGTCATCTGCAGAGTAAATAAAAACATTTTTATTATTGTTAATGATTAATTGCACTTAAAATAGTTATATATTTTTACTTACGTTTTAAGTTACGATCCCGAATCTTACACCTTTTGCAACATCCGTCGCTGTATACGTCTTCTGGTGCGCAATCAAGTGCAGGGCAAGTTTCCGAGCTCACACTTAATGACAACTGAAAACAATTGAATAATTTAATTACTCTTTGTTCCTTATAATTACTATTTTTTCAATAACACCATTATTCATGACCTACCTGACCGTATTTTTCAACACACGAATAGCTTGTACAATTATCATCTGAAGTCCAAATCATGCCAGGCTTGTACAAACTATCCTCAAAAATACAATAAGTAGGCTTACATTCTCCGCAGCAATGTCCAGGAGCTGGCAGTTGATATTCAGAACCCTAATAACGCATAAATAAAATTTATTCGTTATTCAATAATATAATAAGAAATCCTACTAATACAATTATCGTTTCTTACGTACCTTTACACAATTTGTATTACACGTCAGAGTTTCCTTTTGTTTTAAAATAGTTCCATCGACAGTTTGAACGCAAGATTCAACGACACAACTATCGTGCGCACTCTTCCAAGACTCTCCAGGCAGGTAATACTTGCCGTCGTTAAAGCAAGCCGTTCTCACAGCAACAGGACAACATTTGCCTGGGATTTGACGGAGTTCGATCTTATAGTTCAACTCTTCGGTGGGGTCAATAGCCTTGCAAAACTCCTTCGTTTGTTGGACTTGAAGCTAAGTTAGAGAAAAAATTTTTAAATCGGCCGTCAACAAAATCCACAGGATTCATTCTATTTGAAAAATCGTTCTTACCGATCCGTCGATCAAAACACATTGGCTATTGACGCAATGGTCGGGGGACCACCAATATTCACCAATAGCTTTGAGTTCTCCGGCAACGACACATCCAATGGGTACACAGATGCCGCAGCAATAAACACTGTTATCGGCTGGTGGTCTGTATTCAAAGCCAAGCTCACAGCTCGTCGTGCAGTTTTGAACGCTCGTCTGTTTTATAGCACCGGTCACGGGATCGGGTAGACAGATCGTAGTAACGCAAGCATTGCTAGGCTCCGGCTGCCACGTCTCACCCACCTACGAAAAAAAACAATCGTTTTAACATCAACCTGTTCCAATCGGTTTCAAATAACAGAACTAATAGGGTACCTGGAAAACCCGTTCTGCGTGCTTGCATGCGGTACGGTGGAAGCCCGGACAACACTGGCCGCTGAGAGACAACTCCTCGAGCACGTATTCGTTGATATCCGGATGATCGAGCAATTTGAGACAGTCTTTGCTGGAGCACTTGGCGACTGGTTTTCCGTCCCTCAATTCGCAGCTACATGTTTTGCACTTACCATCGCTCCAAGACTCGCCAATATCTTTCGCCAGTAGATTCTGCTCGAAATTGAAATTGTTGCTGTCCAAGTAATACAGACACTTGTCCTTTGGTGGTTCTGTAGGCAATTACGTATGTATTATAGTTTTTGAAGCCCTTTGGTAATGAGGTTCGTTAAATTTGAAGCGGCTCATTGATTCTTACCGCACACTGTCTTCTCGCAGCAGGCATTAGGATTCTTCGTGACAATGGGAACGTGATACTTTTGACAGATCGGTGCTTTGGGACACAGTTCGGTCTTGCACACTGTTACGTTTTTCGGGCAGCAACCGGACGTGTCGGTCACTTGCACGAATCCCGGCTCCAATTCGTTCACTTGAGATCGTATGTCAATGTCGAATTGCGGGCACTCTTCTGCAGGCACGCATTCTAGGGGGACAAACCAAGAAATCAGGATAAGCTATGTAAGGCAGAGTAGAAAGATTGCAAATGAAGAAACTTACGGCAGATGAATTTCTGACAACCGTTCGCATCGGTAGAAATTTTCAGAACTTGGCCGTAGCCGCACGATGGCTGTTGAGTCTCGATGCAGGGAGAAGGCGTTATGGGTACTGCACACAAGACAATTCAACAATTTTACGTAAAAACAGCACAACAACAGTACGGCCAATTAAAGAAAAAAAAGATAAGTTTCCATACCGCACAGATAACGAGGGCAGCATTCGTTCTCGGTGCCGGTGACGAGTACAGGCGTCGAATTCTCATCGCAGACAGTCTCGCGTGCCGGGCAGTTTTGCCTGACGCAGTCGACGCCAAGGTCAGCTTTACAGGTGCACTCGGTGCACTTGTCGCGATGCCAGACATCGCCGACGTAGTGGCCTTCGTTGTCGCATACGAAGCAAGCCTCGCGCGATACGCAACTGTCGTTCCTCCAGACCTGGTTTCCTGGGCAGAAGCAGCCCTCGACGGGACCGGCAGCACATTGTTGGCCGCTCATCAAGTACTCGCAGTTCTCTCGGCAGCCTAGACCACAGGCGCGGTACTCCAAATCTACGATAATAAAATCGGTTCGTTAATCTCTTGTTCTCTTTCTCTCTCACTTTTCGATGGGAAGTAAATCACGTAAGGGGTAATGACTTACGCGAAGGACAGCTGTAAGGACAGAGTGATGGAGTACGCCAGTCGAGGCATAGACCCTCAAGACCGCACATGCGCGCATAGGCAAGGAAATTGGCGCAGACGTCGCCGGACGAGCTGCAGAGGCTGTCCTTGCAAGCCGCGAAGTAAGGTATGGGATCGACAAGACTGTGACAGCGTACAAACGCGTCGTCGTACAGCAGCTTCTCGCACAAACCGTCCGCCGATACTTCCTCCACGCACTTTGGTGCCGGGTTGCTCGAGCACGTCTCCACCGAGTCGAGATTCATGAGTATCTCTGGTGGGATCCAGCTCTTGCCGAATTCGCTTATGTCGTTGGTGAACTGCCGGGTAACGAAACATGATTATAGACGTAAATTGGAGTTTTCTTTATTCTTTGAGAAATGTCATGTTACTATACCATTCCGTTCATTAGTTTGAGATCGTCATCCTGCCTGCCGTTGCAGTTACCGCACAGACCTTCCAATGAGCCGGCATAAGAGTGTGAGGGAAGTCTGATCATAATAGACGCGTTGCTTCGCGGGAGGAATACTACAACCTCCAGTTGTATTGCCGGAATCAGGAGTTTTACATCACGGTTTGGTGTCTCTTCTAAATTCAGCCAAGTATTGTTATAAGGTAGCTTGGGCATTTGGTCGTTGTCAATGTAACCCTCAAGCTGTGCAACAAAATTAAACAGTGAATAAGATGATTTCATTTTACTAAAATTACAAACCAACCCTGTGATCATACCTCATTGTATTGAGAAGTGGAGATGATCACTACGTGTGATCCGTATTGGACCGTTATGGTCTCGGCACACATACCATTAACGCAATGATTCTTTTCAAGAAGTATCTGAAAAAATGAAAAAAATCGGTAAGTAATTGTAACAGAGACAAAAAAGCTTGTACAATTTACTCGATACACTTACCTGAAAATCGCGCTTTTTATTTGAAGGAGCAACGTCTCTGGCCAGTACGTAGGTACAATTGCCATCAAAGAAGAGGCTCTTGCGATCGAACGTCACGTAATTTGAATTGCCGAGTACGTTGCAAACGCAATCGCGACATTGGGACGGCGGTACACAAGTGTCTCCGCTACGCACCAGGCCATCGGGACAGAAGCAGCCGGAGACGCAGGAGTTTTCGAGCACCGGACACGAATCGGCCTGTCTCAGATTCTCACAGCTCATCTCGCACTTGTTCCTGCGAACACCAAATTCGAAGCGTAAAATACCTCTCTCGACTTACAATCATCAAAACAGTAATCCCCCAGTACCTGTAGCAGTCCTTGTGAACGAAAGGAGCTTGGCAGACAGCAGGACAATCGTAAGTGGCTCGCCAGGTCGACAGATCGGCGTGCTTGCGAGCTGCCAAACAGCTCGTGGCGAATTCGGAGAGGATGCGACAGCGACAGTGCTGGGCAGTGGCGTTGGCGAGGCAGGCGCAGCTGCGGTCGAGGCAGCTCGTCACGAAAGCCCCGCGGTCCTCGTGGCACTGCTCGAACGCCGGCTCGTGCACGAGGTTGCAGATGTGCAGCGCCTCCTCCTGCACTTCGGCCGGGCAGCTCTGGAAGCGGCACTCGGCCGTCTCGGTCACGCGCCAGCTGTCTCCGAACTCCTTGAGGGTCGAGGCTGGCACGCCCTTGGGCGTCGTGCGATCGTTGTCCGGTCTACCGTCGAACAGTCCGCACATGCCGTCAACGTGGCCGGCGAGTTTCTCCGAGACGCCGAGTTTCACGCTACCGTCCGCCTCGAGCATCACCCAGAACGGATGGCGACGGGATTCGAGCCGCAGAGTGTTGCCGACCCGAGAGAGTTGCATGGCCGGATGCTTGTCGCCGAGGCGTTTCACCTCGGTCGGGCTGTAGGACAGGCCATCGATCGTTGCGTGCATGTCCGTGTGTAGCTGGACAACGTGCTCGTCGAAGGTCACTATGATGCTCATTGCGCAGCTTGAGCTGGTCTTCATGTCGCAGCTCTTTTCCGCTGTTTTGCCGGGAGATATTGATTAGTATTCGATTTCTACGCATTACATGTTTTATAAGAAGATTGCCACTCACCAACGATATACCAGCGGTTCTCGTTGCGATCTCGCGCCAGTATGTGATTGCAAATGTCGTATTTGTACTTTAGTTCGTCGAAGGTCGCGATGAAGCGGCCGATTATGCTGCAGGTTCTTTCTTTGGGTGGTAGCGGTACGCAGGTGTTGTCGCACGCCATACTTTTACGATGGCTCTTCGATGGGTCTACTTTAGGAATAAAGCCCTCGGGACACTCGATTTTGGGACACTCAACCAAATTGCCCGTTTGAACTTCCAATTTGCAGATAAATTTAGGACACTGCTCTTCGTATTCATCGCTTTCGCCCATGCGACTGTTAAAGTTTACTGTTCCTGGCAACTTATACCTACAATTTGAAAATTAATCTTACAAATTTGGCACATGGGTTTGACGATAATGCATAAGACAAGTCTTACTTTTGGGTTAACTTGTTTTCGAATTTACTAGATTTGGTCTTGGTTTTAGTGAAGCTAAAATTGGCGTAAGACGCAGCTATGCCACTGTTGTCCGCGGACTCCATTACAAAACCAGGAGGACAGGAGGTTTGACAAGTCACCTCTGCAACAATCGTAAACCAATAGTCATTAAAAGTTCAGGCTCAAATAAAATTAAAAAATCGTAAAAGCCAAAAGTATTACGTATGGTAGTATTCTCTTGAACGGTAATCTTGGTATTATTATGTATCGTAACGTAATGGCAATTGAGCTCGTCATCTGAGCAATCTTGAACGCCGTCGCACCAGCGCGACTCTTCGACGCACGCGCCACTCGTGGGGCAGAGCTTGGTACCAGCAGGGCAGGGTTTGCAGATGCAACCACAGAGCGGAGTAAGCTCAGGCCGTTCGTTTTCTCGAGCACAGGGTTCGCATGTCTTGGGTCTACAGGCCGAGCCACCTCCTAGTGTACAGAGACATTGATCACAGTTCTCAGTTTCGTAGCTCGCGCCTATAGGATAAGCGATGTGGCCGACGACGCAGGGGCACTCTTGCTTCGTCACGCAGAATCGACCGTCCCACCAGAGATTTACGTCGCACTTGCAACTTTCCGTGTTGTCCCAGCTTATTCCGCGACAAATATTGCAGGCCGTTTGCGGCTCCGGTGTAGGTTGTGGGATTATTGGTACTGGCGGCGGCAGTGTTGCTGTATGGTACGAATAATTCGTTTTTAATTATCGTTATCGTTTTGGAATTTATCGTAGTTGCTGTACTCACGATAAGGCTGGAAGCATCCACGGATTTCGACTTTCAAGCCGATATGCCTGTGCCACTTGGTGGGGTAGATTCTTAAAAATCTCGCATTGATGGGTTTGTAGAAGTAATTGACTCGGGAAGTGTAATCGTCCACGTTACCGAGAAACTCCCTGATAATACCAGTTTTATCGTTCATCACAGGGTTCCAGTTCTTTCCGTCGGCACTGTAGAACACATTGTAGGCAGTCGTCCAGAAGCCACTACCTCCCTTTGTCTCTACTCCTGTGAGTTTTCTCAGGTCCAGGAAGTCGAACTGCACGTATTGGTCGAGGTTGTCGAGGAGTGGTTGCCAAATTTGAACAGATGAGAGTCGCAGATCCGGTACAATGTTGAACAAGAGGCTTGAAGAGACCGAAATTTGCTGGTCGGACATGACGTGATCTTCGTAGCCCATTTGATCATCGCACTCTGTAAAAGCGTTAATAAAAAGTTTAGTAATAAGTCTATTCTCATTGGAAGACAGTTAAGAAACAAATAATTTATCATTTAAAAAAAACACACACACCTGGCTTGACGATCTCGTCAATGATAATTGGCGGAACTATTGAGGTCGTAGGAGGTGGCGCCGTTGGTGGCGCCGAGTCGCATCCAATCAGCTCAATTTGCATGGCAATACCCTTGTACCAAGTGTGAGGTATAACACGCACGACCTTGGCTTCGAACGGTGGATTGAACATTTGTTGGACCGGCTCAGCCGGATCTATAGGTCCCCGTAGCAGCTCTGGCTGGCTTCCTTGCCCTACGTGGTAGAATTGCTGGCCGTCATCGGAGTAGAGGACGTAATAGCTGGTGACGTGTTTGCCATCAAAGGCATCTCCGCCAACGGTGATACCGTAGATGGGACGGGATTGTTGCAAATGTATCTCCAGCGTCACGTTTTTATCGTTCGGGTCCGGATGCCAAGTCAGCAGGCTTATAACTTGCTGTAGTCTTATGGTGTCGGGAGTAAAGAGATTGGACTCGTAGCTACTAGCCGAAAAGTTGACTTCGAGAGGCCAGCGTTCGGAAAGCCAGACGTAATTCGACTCGCTACATTTGGGCGGTGGGGAAACAGTCGGTTTTACCATATATTTCAACCCCCTTTAACATAAAAAAGAACGAAAAAGACATTAGAAAAGAGTTAACTATTTTACGCTTCATTCCATATTGCTGCACTTACTCTACGTGAATGTTTGTAACGTTCCGCGTAATCCAATAGTAATCTTCCGTGGATGGACAGCTTGAATCGTCGCAGCTGTAGAAGTTGTTAATACACTGGCAGCTCTTGCACTCGGACTCTCTGAACAATGCGCCTGGAATTATTGGGAAACCGGCTTCGTTGCTACAAAGACAGTCGGATTGTTGTACACAGGTGCGCTCGTCTCGCCAATAATATGACCCTCTACAGCCTTCAGCAGGTACATTGTCGGGTACGCAGCCTGGTACGCAGTCGACACCGATGTTACAGATTTGCTTGTCGGTCAACAAGCGCTTAAAGTGATGACAAGTTCGACTGCATTGCACCGCGCACTCGCTCCAATGCTCCCCAGGTGGACATTCTACAAGTAGGCGATCAAATTAGATTAAGGTACGTGAAGAGTCTAAACGAGAGAAAAAGGCAAAGTATTTACTGCTCGCTGGAGGAATGTTGCCACAATTAGGACGAATTGCAATGACGTTGGCTGGCCAATCGCAGATATGGAGGTCTGGATTGTACATCATGTCGGGTCCGCACGTCTTTTGCACCCATGGGTTACCCTGCACACCAGGCTGGCACTCGTAGAAATTGTAACAATTGTTCTGATCAGGGATGCTCGGTGCATTAATGTGGCACAAGTCAATTGGTGGCAACTCTTCGCATTGACACTGTACCCTTATCTCAAAGTCTGGACAATTTTGATTGGTCTCCTTTGAAGGCAAGCACACCAGACCCTGTTGTAAACTGCAATCTATGTTCATGCCGACCTGTACAAAATATGATTTATTATCAGTTATGTTTTTTTATAATTAATTTTATTAAACATAGTTAAACGTACGTCTTTGTACGAAATTTGGGTATCTGCCGTTCTACATTGAATGTCCACCATCTTCTCCTTGCCGCATACAGGTGATCCTTCTACGGTTAGCATTTCAATCGAAGTAGGCAGCTCTTCTATGTCGCTTCTAAATCCTGGCTGTTTGATCGTGTCCCTATTGAACCACTTGGTCCATCCGCTCTTGCATTGTTTATTCTGATCCCTGTCGATCATATCAGACATTAATGAAATAAATGTATCGAAAAAAATAAAAAATAAAAGCGCCAAAACAAATCTTACAGCAATTGTGGCGGAATAACAGGAGGACAAGGAGCACCAGTGCAATGCTGTTTACCACGACTGCAGAAGCACGAGTGGCAGTCGTCACCGCTAACTTTGTCACCTTCGTAATAAGTCACACCGTTGAGAATGAGGCAAACAGGACGACACTCGGATCGCAGCACGCACTCAGCGTGCGAGGCGTTGAGATATACATGACCCTCGGGGCAGCCACGAGGGCGACAGCCTTCAACGCAGGTGTCTTGCTCGCAAAGCGCCGACGAGCGACTCAAGAGGTTGTCGCAGGTCTCGGGAGGACAGGTTGACACGCAGCTCGAGTAGCTTGAGCACGTCTCGTCGCACTGCATTGGACAGAGCTTCTGACTACGCCACTGCATTCAGAAGAAATTTATTTAAATTAGATTTAGAATCAGTGTTTGTCAAAAATACGATCATTAACAAATCACCTTAATGTGTACACCGCGAGCGTTACACTCGTGAGCGTAAGCTGCAATAGCAGTGCAGAGGCACTCGCAGTCACCACCGTCATCGCAACCACAGGCATCGTAGACACAGCGCTCGATGTATCCGTCGGGCGGTATTTCCGAATGGCAGGGCTCGAACAAGCTAGACTTCATAACGCGGCAGTGTTGAGTCGCCCACAATTGACGCTCAGGATGTCGAGCGCAAGTGTCGGTGAGCTTTTCGGCCGGCTCGGCGCACAACTCGCTCAGCTTCCACGCGTCGGCAAAGAGAACAGCCGACGACTCGGCCAAGCCACCCGATGGGGTTTTGAAATCGTTGGCAGCGTCGTCGTCGAAATCGCCGCACAGACCGCGGATGCGGCTCTTCCAGCGCGCGTCCAGCCGCAAGTACGCCCGCGTACCCTCGTCCCATTGCAGCACCAGCCCGAGCTCCGGGACGTCCAGGAAGACGAAGAGACCGGCCCGTCGGACTGCTATTCTTTCTGGAAAATCCAAGATCTCGTTGTAGCGGATTGTTTGAAGTTGTCATTTTTTTTCAACGCCTCTTCTTACCTAAACCGTTAAAGCTATCGGTGGTCAAGCTCTTGCCGCGCGTAAGGGTGACGCTCTCCTGCTGCGCGTGACTGTTCTTGCCTACCGTTAAACTGATGGATTTCGAGCAGGTGACTCCGGTTGTGCCGCAGGCGACGTTGCGAATCGTCACTTCGAACGACTCGTCCTCGCTAAGTTTGCCCTTGGCCAGAACGTAATCACAAACGCCTTGAACATCAAACTCACGATCGTCGAAGGTCTTGTAGTGGGAATCACCCCAGACGGAGCAAACACCTAGTAAACGACAAGCGATCATGAAAAACTAAACTATTGAAAGAAAAAAATAAATTCACATAGATAATAATAAGTACCTGGGCAAACGATATCAGTACAATTCCATTTGCCAGCGCGACAGGTGCAGGTGTTGCACTCCTCCTGCATGACCTCGCCTTCCGCGTACGACTGACCACCGTGGTAGCATGGGCAGTCCTGTTCGCGCACGCACGCATTGCTGAAGGTGTCGAGTACGTAGCCTGACTTGCAGACGCAGCCGGGTTTGCAGATTGCCGGACTGTGCTCGATGGGACGGTGCATGGTGCGACAGGTACGAGGCTGCGCTGGCTCGCAGGTCGTCAGCTCGAAGTGCTTCGCAGCGCTGCATTGGTTCTTTAATTCCGACGCCGCTGGGTAATCTCGAATCTCTTCGGTCGTTGCCACTCGGCAGTTCCACAAACCACCCGCGCAGCTGCAGAGCTCCAATCCCTTGCTGGCCGGACGCACCTCTCGGTAACCAGCGAGGAACTCTAAGCCGCCGTAGACGCAAGGGCACTGTCCAATGGGTATGCAGTCGCCGTTGACGTCCAGGGTGAAGCCTTTGGGACAATTGCAGCCTTCTACGCACTCTTCTTTGCAAGCGCCCACGTTGAAGGAGATATCAGCACAGGATCGGCTACAGCTGCTACCGCACACTTGGTACTCCTGATCGCCGGGACAATGAATTTGGCACTGTGGCACCTCGTGGCGCCAGGGCACGACAGCACCGAGCTCAGCGCACTCCTTGGCATAAGCAGCCAACACGGGACAAAGGCAAGTCTCGACGTTGGATTCGCACGCGCACATATCGTACACGCAGTCGCGGTAGAACGGCTCCGGGTCCACGTGCCAGTGACAGCCTGTCGATTACATCGTCGGGTTAGCTCGAGAAACTTTATACACTGATTGCTTTAGTAGTACATACCTGAGAATATCTTATTCTTCAGCACGGAACAATACTTTTCCGCGGCGGCTGACTTCTGAGGATTTAGCTTGCACGGGTGGTCCCAGTCCTTTTTCACATCAGCGCACTGCTCGTCGGCCTTCCATTTGTTGGCGAATGCCGCAACGGACTGCTCAACGTCGCCGTCGGGCGTGAGAAAATCGTCCTTCTGATTCGCCGTAAAGGTACCGCACAGACCCTTTGTCTTTCCTGCAAAGGCCAAAAGGTTACACTCTCGTTCGTAGGGAAACAATAATCCCAGTCCACTTTCGCGCAGAGGATCTCACCGCGTAGATGAGCGGGTGCGTTGACGTAGACGCGAGATACGCCATCCCAGAGGACCTCAAGACCATCCGGCAGTTGAACGCTGATGAAGATGCTGCTGACGATACGGAGTTTCGCGCCGCCGGCATAATTCGGCAGTACCCTCAACTCCTCGCCGTTGACCAATATTTGGCGATTCTGCTTCAGCTTTATCGACACCCCATTAAGTCTGATTGTCACGGTCTTGGTGCACGAGGGATCGCTTTCTTGGTAAGGCCGTACCAAGCCCATCATCTGTGATTAACCAAATGAAAAATAAACATTACATTTACAGCTGCATATTAAAAATTGCCTCTCTCCGAATGATTCTCACCTCGGATATCGCATTGCTGCAAGCCGCATTCTCCGCCTCAACAGTATACTCGTGTGTGTAAACCAAATAGTAAGCACACTGGCCCATGAAGTCGTAGTGCTTGCCATCGAAGGTCGTGTAGTGAGGATCGCCAACGGCCGAGCACCGAGCTCCGCAATTGCTCTCGGTGCAAGTCCAGCGGCCAGCCTCGCAAGCGCAAGTGTTGCAGTCTTTCGGGACTGTAGCGCCTGGTGGAAAGCTGCGACCACGCAGCCGGCACGGGCACTCGTTCGGCCTAACGCAACGGCCCTCGTGCAGTAAAGTGCCCTCAGGGCAGAAGCAGCCCTCTTCGCACTCGGTTTCTCTAATAAGTCGCCCCTGCGATGGCTCCTCCCCGCAGGTGGGCTGGTAGCGTGGACCACAGGCTGAGTACACGCGATCTTTCGGACATTCCATCGCTGTGGGAACAATATCGCAAGTGAGTGAACACTGTTGTTTGATTAACGAAGGAAAAGCCAGATGGATAACTTACGACAGAGGCTGTTGTTCCTCCAGCCAGAGATCGTAACAAGACCCTTGTGCGCGCACTGTTGCACGTAGACGCTCATGGCCTCGCAAGCACGACGACGCCGCTGCTGTTGGTTCTCAGTGATGCCTACTCCGTAAGATCCGCTGACTTCATGAGATGCGCTTACTCCATAAGAGCTACAGTAGTCCCATCGACAAGCGGCCTGGAGATCGAGCAAGTCGAGCGATTCACTGCAGCCCTTGTAGCGCGCGTCGGCGAACAGTTGACTGCAAAATTCATTAGCCTCAAGCTCTAATCTCGATCCCACGGCGCATCCTCGTTCCTTACTCGAGTGCTCGGTACATTGCTCTGCAATAAAACGAATCTTTTGAGAAAAATGAAACTCGAGGCGCAAATTTATCGGCTGCCAATGCATTCTTACCTCCAATGCTCTTGGCTCTCCAAGCTGCAGCAATGTGCTGTGCAGTCTTGGAGCTAAAGTCGTCGGCACGTAGGCCGTTGTGGTTTCCGCAAAGCCCAGCGGTTCGATTCCACAACGACTCGCTGGCCTCGAGCTGTACGAGTGCCTCGCCGTCCCAGTGTATCTTCAAGCCAATCTCGTCAAGCGAAACGATCATCTGGCCTCCACTTGCTCCCTCGACTCTCAGATGCTCAAGCTGCGTTGGCACGGATAGGATTTTACTGCCGGCTCGGAACTCGGGCTGTCCGGTTTTGGATTGGGCCAGTACGTAGACCTTGTTCTGGATGTAAATACGCACGATCCGAGAACAAGGCGTGCTGCGATTGCTCTGTTGACAAGTCGGCTCGTTCTGCGCCGTTACCATCACCAGGTTGTCGCGGGTCTCCTTTAACAGCGTGTACTCGCAGTTGCCCTCTGCAAATTCGACGATGCGTTTAACCATGTTCTATACCTTTTTGATACTCGTTACTCGAAACTTTCGAAAAAAAAACTCACCGAAACTGAAGACCTGCCCATCGAACGTCTTGAAGTGCACTCCAGACCAGGTGAAACAAGCAGCGGATTCAGGTCGCTTGATCACGTAGACTGATCCAGCCTGGGGCTGGCCTCCGAACGTTCCACCGAAGATGTTCTCAAAGTCGAAGGACGAGCTGGAGCTGCTGGTGCGATTGAATTTTTGCTGATTACCGCTGGCATCCTGGACGAAATGCTGATAGGACTCGCCATTCGACTCGAAGAAGGAGGAACTGTTGTAGCCTTCTATGCTGATGAGCTGCATACCAGGGCCGAGCTGGCAACGGGGCACCGGCTGCGGCAGATATTGACCGGTCGCGTAGCTGCACACGTAATTCGGAGCTGGGGCGAACTCGAAGTCCACGCCGGCTGGGCAGTTCAGTTGGCAGGAGTAAGTGTCGCCGTTAGTGCTACTGCAGGTTAATCCGCCGTTGAAGCCTAGCTTTTTGCTCGAACATGCCTCTTCGTCTGGAAGATTGGTCAAATGGGTTTTTATGGAGTGTTCCAGTTTGGAGCTGGACGGTTGGATCAAAAATGGTTTTACTTACGGTACTGGCACTGCGCTCCTCGGTAGTCCTTTGGGCATTGACATACGTTCAGAGACAGGCAGACACCACCGTTTTGACAAGGTGGATTACAAGTGGCTAAAGAGCAAAGGTTGTAGGTAATTTTTTTTTGCGATTTTTGAGTTTTTATATAAAAATTAGACATTTCAATATTTACGTATGCAGTCGGGTACGGCAACCCAGTCGCTCCTCGTTGGCTCCCAATTTCCATGCTTGCAGATCAAATTCGCTACGGACGAGCCGTCGGGGAAGGTAAAATGATTCATACAAGTTATCGTGCAAGTCCTAGAAACAAAAAGTGTAAATGAACAAAGTGATTGAAATTGATTTTTTTATTCTTTTGGCATGTCTAGAAAGAAGAGGGAAAGTCTTACTTGCTGTTGCACTTCCTCTGGGCGTTGACGGTGAGCGGCGGATGATTAAGACACGGCTTATTTTCAAACTGACACTGAGGTCCGGAAAAATTTTCGGGGCAATTGCACTGATTTGGTCCGCTGCAAATTCCGTTGTTCTTGCACTCCGGCAAACAGATGGCTATTGAAATTTATTCAAAGTTACTTTTATGAAACTTAAGAACGTTTTATGGATTTGGGTGAAATTTGGTCTAATCTTACGTTCGCAGTGAGGAAGATTCGGGTAATTATTAGCCCCTTGAATATTCCAGCTTGATTTTTGGCATTCTAGAGTCAATTCGTATTCGCCTTTGGGAAATCTGAAGCCCTCGTAGCAAGTAGCTTGGCAATTGCTGCAAATCGAATAATTATTAGTCGAGGCTTTAATTATCTTTGCAAATAAAAAAATGTAATCATCAATGAAAATTTTCATACCTTGACGATTGACATACCAGTTGACCGTTGAGAGGAGCATCGAGAGCAGGACAACCGTCGCTCGACGACCAGGAGAAGAAATTTTTTATAGGCTCGAGTTTTGTTTTAATCTTGTCCTTTAACGACGGCTCATCGTTCAATTCGCGATCGTAGCTAAATAAAACAATTCAAAATTAAAATGAGAAGGAAAAAAACCGCTATCAAACAAAGTGCCCTTCGATCTGCGTATACTCACCTATCGGGGAAAACAAAACCCGAATCTTTAGCGACATCAGCATTAGCGAGGATCAAGCTCGCGGCTATAATTACAATACAGCTAAGCCTCAACATTTTTTATTCTCCGTATCAACAGGACATTTTTATTAAGAAAACGCTCAAGCCCCTCGACGGTTAACAAACGGAATTTTCTCCGAGCACTGAGCCGTCTCGAAGTGTCAAGCGCGAATTTATAGATCGACCGGTTGGTAGGGACATCTCATTGGGGATGTGATAAATCTGGGTCGGCCCAGATAACGCGCGAGAAAAGCAATTCAACGTTACGCGATGGGAATGTACGGGCGGCTTACCGGATGCGTCCTGGCCACAGCATAGCAGCGTCAACTACACACAGGCAGATTGGACGTTTTACGTAATTTCTGGGATTTTTCAGCAACGATAAGATTTACGCTCTCTATGCTTGCCAAGTTTCGACTATGCTCTACGACTAGCTAGAGAGAGCTTTGATAAGCTTTTATTTCTCTTTTCTTCGTCTCCGTTGTGTTAAGAGCGCGATAGCGGCAATTTGATTGCCGCTATCACACGAGCGAAATTCGGCTCTAGCATAGAGCTTGCCAATCAATTATTTGACCCAGCGACCTGGGGAAGTTTCGTTTTGTCACCCGAGATAACTTTTTAAACAATATATTTTTCTTGAAGAGGTGTGCGCCTAATGCTGAATGAGACAGATGTTTTTTTCGGCGCGCAATTTGTTATTGTTGCGAACGAGATAAGAGAAAAGGGAAGAGACGGAGGAAGGGTAACGTGAATCATGAGGACCTTGAACGGAGAGACTTGCCGGTTTTTTTTTTCGTTCTTGCGTTAAAATCTGCTCTACATTCGTGGCGCCTGGAAGTTTGATTAGATAAAAAGACGTGGGGCGCATGCTGCTGCTGCTAATTGTTGCTCTGATAGTAGCAGCAAGTGTTGCCTTTTATTAGGTGTCACTACTTATCGCAAAGGATGCATGTATAGCTCTGGCCAGACTTTCGCGGCAAAATAATAATCGTAATCTTCAAAGGAAAAGTGCATAACAGGAGAACGTTGTCGTGCATCATCGTGGGTTTTTTTGTTTGTTTTGGCTGGCGAAAGAAGTAATATCGTTGTTAAGTAATGATGACGTATTTATTACAAAAGTATGCGTTTAGTATAAAAAATAGTTTATCTTTACTCGTGTTGAGAGCACAAGAATTGCACTAGACGAAGGACGGATTTATCGAAGTTTGGCGTTAATCATGTCTCTGGCTCGTTTCCATAATTTTCAACTTCAAATTGGGTCGACTCGGGATACTTATCTCGCCACATTTGGAAATACCTATCGCTGGATATGTCGTCTACGTCGGTTAAATTGAATTCCTCGCGCAAGGCTGATTTCCAGACCTAAAAATAAAAGTTCATGATATAAAGACTGATAAAATCGAATGTACGCGGGTAAAAAATAAGACTTTTATCTCATTTACTTCATCTTCTGGGAAAGGCGTTGAAGCTGGCCTATTTCCATAGATTCCATATTCAAATACGCGCAAATTGTTGATGAAATAATTTAACGTGTGCATTTTGTCGGCTTCTGCAACGCCGAAAGTCACTGACTTTTCTGAACAACATTCAGGTCCTGTAGGATATACTGCTCTGGTGAAATAGTTGTCTGGTTTGGCAACTCCCCATAGCATGATAGTAACAGGAAATCCATGAAATGTTCCTCGATGTTCCGAATCTCGCGTATCGGAGGGTTGAATACCAAGAGATGCTAAATGTTTTCCTAAAGAAATAGTTTAATAAAATAAATTTTTTTGAAAAAAAGTCTTAAAATAAAGATAAATGAGTAAAAATTTAATAATTTTTACCTAAATAAAAATCTTCTTTTTTCCAAAATTTTCCACTTGTAGCACATTTTTGTGAAGTGTTAAATACTTCCATGAGTTTTTGCATAGCTCCATAACTAAGTACATACCCTGCTTGAGCTACATTATAATCTAAACCCCAAAGAGTAACTGGATGTCCTAAATAATACGGCTGTTTAAAGTCGAGAGGCGCTAACATAAACCGTAAATTATGTGGAACAACAAAAGTTTCATCTTTGACAAATATTATCCAATTCAAAGGAAATTTGTTCTTGTTTTTCCAAATATAATTCATAACTTCACAAAGCATTTGCCATGACGAAGTATATTTTATTTCTAAGTTGATCACAGGTAAATCAAAGTCTTTTAAATGTGAAGAAAAAAATAACAATTCATTGCAATGTTGTCCCCATGTATTTTTTATAGCAACTGCTAGTTTCAATTTTTCAACAAATACAACACATGTGACAGGCACTTTATGTTTCAACCACTCAGATTCCAAAATAATATTGTTCTCTGAAAGTGCATTTTAATAAATTAAGCTATTTTTTAAAAGAAAACGAAACATTTTATAAATAAAAAATACTAACCAGAATTCTTTTCTGATGTACCATAAAGTGAATTATCTATATTTACTTGGGATATAAAAATATTTTGCATTTGGTGCCATTTGTTATATTTTTCAGTAAAATCTTCACTTTTCAATCTATATGGCTTTTTTGAATGGTGGTGATGGAATGCTTTAGGTTCAAGGTAATGATTAGCATATTTGTATATAAAAACAGTAACAAGACCAATCATAAATCCAATAATGAAGATTAACCGGCGACGTAAATTTATATTCATCTTATCAATTGACTAAGTAACCATTATTGAACACATTTGTTGATTCTGTAAGGAAGCTTCAATTATTGAATTCAGTTTATCAATCAAATTCTTAAATTGGAAAATATAAGACTTTGATTTGTCCATTTACAAAACTCCAAATAATACATCAAGAAATCATACAAACATAAATCATATTAACATAGTCAACAAAAAAACAAAAACTTGAAAGGGATTTCAAGTGTAAAGAAAGAAATAATGTACCAATGTTATGATTCTAATTGTATATATTATATTTAAATTATTTTTACAATATTTTTAAAAATTTTATTAACAAGGCCATTCTATTACTGACGCAGCAGTAAGATCCTGTAAGACACCTGTTACATCTTACATTCCAATTCCATCAATATACAAATGAATAAGAGAGCTAATCCTGAGCTATTTAGATTATTATCTAAGAGAAGTTGAAATAATCTTTAATTTGAGACCATACAAAGTATAAAATTATTGCTGCACCAACTTTTAATAGATGATAAAAAGCATAATATTTTAAAATTTTTTTTATTTGGCTATATTCCATATTGACTTGTTTTAATTAAAAATTTACAGATATGATAAAAATATTAAAAATACAAAGAGAGTCTTGATAAATTTAAAAAGTTATGGAAAAATCAGTTAGAAGCTAACTTTTCCTCGAGTTTTAAAAAACCCTAGGCCAGTACGATTATGAACCATAGAACCTATCCCAACATAATTTTCAATAATAATTGGGTTTTCTAATTTTTTACAAGTCGTAGGCAAGAATTCTTGCAATGCTGTAAGAAGAGCATGAACATCGTATTTAGTCCTATCACCTTCTGATCCTGAAATAGTTTGTTGTAAGTTTTAAATTACAAATACTGTAACTTTTTGCAATACCCATACAAAAAAGTAATAAAATATTGAAAACAGAATTTTTTTGTATGGAATATTTTACAATGCATTTCTTTATGTATCTACCTTTATGCCAAAAAAGAGGATGACTAGTAAATGTTAACCATGGAATGTTCCTTGCAAAAGGATTCCACTTTTTATCCAAAGATAAAGGTTGACCTTTATTCCACATCAGCCTTATGCCAAACATATTCCTACTCCTGAATAAATATTAATTTTTCAGAAGATAATAAAATATAAGAAGAAATAAAATTTTATTCTAATTTATACTATTTAAACACCTAACTAAAAATATAAAATTAAATATGAAAACAAAATCTCTAGGGTAAGTGCAACTACAAAATGCAACGAAACTGAAACACAAAATGCTCTGAACAAAAAAATGAAGAAGCAACACCAAGAAAATTAAAGAAATGTATTTTAAATGATGATACACAAAATGTACCTAGGCTCAAAATGAGAAGTGGTAGACAAAGAGGTAAACGAAGACCATTCCTGCCGAACAGCACTGTGAATAAGAGAAGATACTCCTTCTGCCCACCCATTTAAGCGTCTGAGAATTACATTTTATCAGCATATTATAACAATTATGATTTCATGATGATTATCAATTTGATCAGTGCACAAAATATAAAAATTTCAAATACTCACGGTAAAAGTGAAGTTGGAGGATAAACAAGTTCTCCGAATGCAAGAGTATCGATATCTGTTAAAGGTATCCTGTTGTACTCTACAATCCTTAGCGATATCAAATCATACTTGACTGAGTAAATGGAAGTTTTAGTTAACAGAATCAATCTTTCTTTTTCTGTGTCCCATATGCTTATTCTAAAAAACAAATGAGTAAGTATTAATATGTGTCAACGTTTAGCTATTTTTGACTAAACAACAAGAACAACAATCTGAAAATCAATAAATATTTGTAAAATTTAAATATTGCACAATATGAGTAGTGCTATCTTTTTAAAGCTCAAGCCTTGGACATGTAAACAAAGCAATATTTAAAAAAGTAGACATAGAGAAAAATATTAATGTATAACAAAAACAAAAGCAGTACGTACTCTGTCAAAAGCCAAGTACCAATCAATTCTTGTTCTTCGGTGTTGCTGAGTAAATCCCTTTGACAATCAGCAAGTGCTCGTTCTACAACTTCGTTCCTGTCCGAGAAAAACGTGTGACAGTCGAGCCGAGCGTAAGGTATGCCCGGGACGCCAATCGGTGGAGCGGCCCCAGAGCTGGCACCATCCTTGCCATCCTTCGCACCTGCGAGCAGCGACAGTAAGACACATGTTAAACGTCACGTCGCAAGCTGTCGCACGAGGGTAAAGGGCGCAATAATGTACCGTTACTGCCAAGAGCCTCTCCAGCCTCGCTCTTGATTTCCAAAGTCGCGCGGTCGAAGCTCGGCCCTTCGTCCTGCAAAAAGGTATCGTCCATTTTTTTTGGTCTAGGTTAGATGTCGTAAATAGGTAGTAGGTCTTTTCTCTCTATAACGAGCCTACGACTCTCTCAATATTATTGTTTCGCTTTATCTCCCTGCCACTCGTGCTCCCCTGACCCCCCTAACGCTTTTGCGGAGAGTTGAGAGGAGGTTCTTAGGCTGAAGCGTGCGTGCGCGCGATAATGTGATTCTTACTGCGGCCTGCGAAATGATAAATAATTCAACGTCAAAAAGCCCCTGCGAGGCTTGACAAGGTGTTGCGCTCTCTGCAGCCACTGATACTGCCGTTCTGCGGCTTCGATCGGAGTTCCAGGCTCTCTTTCTCGCTGCGCGTTGCTATATGTATGCACATGCATGGACTACACTCTAAACGTATTGCCGCTCTCCAGCTGATTAGCCGCGTCTCTGCTTTTTGCCCGCGCGCATCAAACTTCTAAACGGCGACTGATGCATCTATACTTACGTCTTGTAAAGAAAACTTGTTAGTTCACCAACAAAATCTTAGTAAATTGGCTAAGATTCCACATGAATACTCTTGCTTCCCCAAGTTATTGAATAATAAATCCATCATTTATTCTTATTGTAGCAAAGCTCGAGATGCACTCGCTGAAAGAATATAATACTTCCATTCTAAATGAACTAATTTGGTTTTAATTGATAATAAAGGTATCGAATTGAGTATTGCGCATCGATGTACAAAACATTTATTTATAAAAAAATAAATCCTACTTAAAAAGTGTATTTACGAATTCAAAAAGTGTACACGATCACTTTGTACTTAATTTTTCACCTTCAATTTAAGCTTAATGCACTATTGAACAATGAGACAATATAGAACATGTCCTAGTTATTAATAAAAAGCCAAGAGATAGCACGTGTTTATCGAAAATTTATTAAAATAACATTTTAAATAAACAAACTAAAAAACAAGTATCTTTACTTACGTGTTACGATCAATTGGAGAAGGGGTCAGTGTATCTCTACGAGGTCCGCAAAAGCTGGTAAATCAGACGCAGCAAGCCGCAACCAACCACTCTTTCCGTTCTTTGCATCTGGAAAAGATCTCTTCGCTCTATCAACATGGTTGAAAGCACAGCATCTCCAGCTCCTAGCTCTGCCGCTGCCGAGAAGAAAGTGATCGTGAAGAAAACTGGTGGCAAGGAGCCGCCCACCAAGACTGCTCATCCTCCGACCAGTGAGATGGTCAACGCTGCTCTTGGTGCTTTGAAGGATAGGAAAGGCTCATCGCTGCAAGCCATCAAGAAATACATCGCTGCGACTTACCTGATCGATCCTGCCAAGCAAGCTTTTTACATAAAGAAGTATTTGAAATCGGCCGTTGAAAACGAGACCGTTATCCAGGTCAAAGGCGTTGGTGCCTCTGGGAGATTCAAGCTTGCTGCAGCGAAACCTGTCGCCACCAAGAAAGCCCCGGCTAAGAAGCCTGCCGCAGCTACGAACAAGAAGAAATCCACTGCTGGCAAACCGAAGGTTGAAAAAAAAGAAGTTGAAAAAGTAACCAAGAAGGAAAAAGAAGCTACGAAGCCGGCTGCTAAACCGGCTAAAAAGAAAATGCCCAAGTCTTTGGCTGTGAAAGCAAGCAAAAAGTAAATCATTACAAACAATCGGCCCTTTTCAGGGCCAACAAACGAATTAAACGTCGAAATATCTACTTTTCCAAATAACATTATTTTTTATAACTTTAAAGTTCGTTAATTTTATAAATTCTACTGTTAACAAGATAGTAAAAAATTCATTTAAACATGAAATCACACTAAAATATTTCATCCACTTTAAATATATGTTAAAAAATTAAATGAAAGAAACCATTGCAATTATACAATTGTTCAATGATAGACAGTAAAATAACCTTTCCAATCATTCAATAATAGGGTTAAAAAAATTAACTACAAATTATGCTGATTAGAAAACAGTAAGTTCGTTTAAGCATGAAATTACAATCTACTGCAATATTTTATCTTTAAATATGTTAAAGAACTTAATGAAAGAAATCATTACAATTATACAATTCAATAATATATTAAAAAAAATATCCTTGCAATTGTATTGTTCAATGATGGGCATTAAAAAAACTAAGTTTCCATTTAATTGCAATATTTATTGACTACTGTTCTTAAACGAAATTTGAAAAATAGTAGATTTAGAATAGAAGTCTAGATTAATACATGACTTCAGTTGTGCTCTTAAATTTACTTTTATCTATCATAATTTAAAAATTAAATTTTTAGAATTTTAATTGTAACATTTAATTGAAGCTACATGTAATAGTATAACGTACGTAAAATCAAATTGTTGGCCCTGAAAAGGGCCGATTGTTTAAAAAAGGTAAGCAATTTATGCACGTTCTCCACGGATACGGCGAGCTAGCTGGATATCCTTCGGCATGATAGTAACGCGTTTAGCGTGGATGGCGCAGAGGTTGGTATCTTCGAAAAGGCCAACAAGGTAGGCTTCGCTCGCTTCTTGAAGAGCCATCACTGCCGAGCTTTGAAAGCGAAGATCGGTCTTGAAGTCCTGGGCGATCTCGCGAACGAGACGCTGGAAGGGAAGCTTGCGAAGAAGCAACTCTGTGCTTTTCTGATAGCGACGTATTTCTCTCAAAGCGACTGTTCCAGGTCTGAAGCGATGTGGTTTTTTAACGCCACCAGTAGCAGGGGCACTCTTGCGAGCAGCCTTGGTCACGAGTTGTTTTCTCGGAGCCTTGCCTCCGGTTGACTTGCGAGCGGTTTGCTTAGTACGAGCCATTGCGAACGATGATGAGTATCAAACGAAGGATCAGGGTGTTTTAAAAAAAATTTGGCGCAGATTCCGGTCTATTTATACTTTTTTTCACTTGGGCCTGTTCGTTGGTGTTAGTGAGACAACAGGGGGGGGGCAAGGGATAGCCAATCGCGTTGCTTCGTTGTTTGTTGAGCAGTCGAAAAAAAAAACAACTGACGGTCTCACTATGCGGAGGGGGTAAATTTGTAAAAGTTATTTAAGTCGATTTTTACGCTGCAAAAAATCACTTTTGATCTGACTATCCGTTCGATCACATCTCTCGATCACTTCTCGTGTCATCGACTTGATTTCGACTTCTTATCGACATCATGACTGGACGTGGTAAAGGAGGCAAAGGCTTAGGCAAGGGAGGAGCCAAACGTCATCGCAAAGTCTTGAGAGACAACATCCAAGGCATAACCAAACCCGCAATTCGTCGCTTAGCCCGTCGTGGTGGTGTGAAACGCATCTCTGGACTCATCTACGAAGAAACTCGTGGAGTGCTGAAAGTCTTTTTGGAGAACGTTATTCGTGATGCAGTCACCTACACCGAGCATGCTAAGAGAAAGACAGTTACCGCCATGGATGTAGTTTATGCTTTGAAACGCCAAGGACGTACCCTTTACGGATTCGGCGGTTAAGCACCGTGCCCTACTTTTAAAACAATCGGCCCTTTTCAGGGCCAACAATATTTTTGAACGTTGGATAATATCCGTTATAAAATTAAAATAAAACAAAAAAATAACCTTAAATTCAATAACCTATTTAACTTGCAATTCATGTTTTATGATCGTTAAAATGTTTATCCTAACCGAATCTGGTGTAGTACTGCAATATTAGTTAAAACAAATAATACATATATTGTGAAACTCATGGCTTCTAAATTTTGTATTCAAGCGTTAAACGTAAGCTTTTAAGCATGCATGACCACAAAATGGCGTAACTTTAAATTGTTTTGTTAGCTTTTCTTTAACGATTACGGGCTAAATAATGCTTAACGTTTTCGAGCATTCATTTTCTAACATGAACGTTTTTCAAAATATTGAAACATTTTAAAACTAAGAAATTCTGTTATGTTGAATCAGTGTTCCTTTAACGACTACAAATTAAAATGTCGAACGTTTTCGAGTACTTAATTTTCTAAAATAAGTAATACGTTTCTAAGATATTGGAACAATTTAAATTAGACTAAAGCCTTCTATTTCATTGAATCAGTTTCTTTAAATGTTCTACGTTTTCGAGTACTTGATTTTTTTATTATAAGTTTTCTGAAATATTGAAACTATTTAAATTTGACTAAATCATTTCTATTTCATTGCATGAGTTTCTTTAGCGATTAGATTAAATGCTCAACGTTTTCAAGTACTTAATTTTCTAACCTATGATTTATAGAATATTGAAATTTAAATTCAGTTCGAAGCAGTTTTATCATGTTAATCATTTAAGCATTTCACTTACTGAAAATTTTTTTTACATGTAAATATTTGATATGAATAATGTATTGAACGTTTAAATAAATTGGTGGCCCTGAAAAGGGCCGATTGTTTCAATGAAGAGCTTTACGAGCTAGAGCTTTTTTCCGTTTTTTTAGGCAAAAGAACAGCCTGAATATTGGGCAGGACACCGCCTTGAGCGATTGTCACGCATGACAGCAACTTGTTCAGTTCTTCATCGTTGCGGATTGCCAGCTGAAGATGACGTGGGATAATTCTAGTCTTTTTGTTATCCCGAGCTGCATTGCCGGCCAACTCTAAAACCTCAGCGGCAAGATACTCCATCACAGCAGCGAGATAAACGGGTGCGCCGGCACCGACACGTTCGGCGTAGTGTCCCTTGCGCAAGAGCCGGTGGATACGACCGACTGGAAACTGAAGTCCTGCTCGGCTTGAACGAGTCTTTGACTTGCTCTTCGCTTTTCCTCCACCTTTGCCACGACCTGACATTTTCTCGATGATTCTCAAATACTTTAACAATAGGATAATCAAAGAAATTTTTTTTAGCGGGCGCTCGTCAGCCTATTTATCCTTTTTTGCGTTTCTACTCCGCGCCAATCACAGCGCGACTTTCAGAAGTGGAAGGGGGAAGCAATAGTTGGGTCCCCCTTCCACTTCTATTGTTTCTGCTAAGGTCAGTCACTTGTCAATCAAATCTAGACGCTCTCTGATTGGCTCGCAGCAGAAACGTCAAAAAATTCAAGAGGCCGAAAAACCACCAGCTAAAAAAAATCTGATTTTTTAATTGAGTTCAGCATCAAAGAGATCATCAGTTGCAATGGCTCCTAAAGCATCTGTCAAAGCCGCTAAAAAATCCTCCATCGAGAAAGCGGTGAAGAACGTCGCTCCTAAGGACAAGAAGAAGCGCTCGAAGAAAAGGAAAGAGAGTTACGCGATCTACATTTACAAAGTCTTGAAGCAAGTCCATCCCGACACCGGTGTATCCAGCAAGGCTATGAGCATCATGAATAGTTTCGTCAACGATATCTTTGAACGCATTGCCGCCGAATCGTCTCGCCTTGCTCACTACAACAAGCGTTCAACCATTACATCCCGGGAGATACAAACCGCTGTGAGGCTGCTGCTTCCAGGAGAACTCGCCAAGCATGCCGTTTCCGAAGGCACCAAAGCTGTGACAAAGTACACCAGCTCGAAATAAGCTTAAAAAGCTTTGACCCATTTTAACAATCGGCCCTTTTCAGGGCCAACAATTATTCAACAAGATCAACTTACCATTCATTTTTATTTTAATTTCATGTAACTTTCATTACCGAATATGTTTCCTCTAATTAGTTAATTATGGCTATTTTATGTATCAAACACGTAAATCTTAACTCGTAATCTGATTAGGTAAAATGTATATTGAATTTTATTAGATTATATATATCTGTAAATTTTGATAACGCAAAGGTTGAGGAATTTGCTTGTTTGATAAGTAGGTCAATACGCCAATAAATTAACAATCAGTTTTAACAATTTTATTAAAAAGCATTTTTAATGTACAGTACAACAAATATATTAATTGCATTACTTTATCAACAGTGTTTAGTTTCTTCTCTCTAAAATATTTTTTTTTACATACTTTTATTTACAATTCTAACAATTGTACAGCAAATGTGCGGAAATTAGGAATACTAACGCATTCGATAGCTGAGAATTTGAAGAACTTTGGTGTAGTTGTGGTGACAAACATTGAGGTACATTAAAAATCAATTTGACTAAAAACACTTAGCATCTGCCACCTTCTGCCTTTGGACGATCCAATCATTTAAAAATCTTCATTTTTTTCCAACCTGCTCTTAAACACTTGCTGCACAAATCTGTAAAGTATGTACACTAATCCCCCCTTTGCTATCGATTATCCAATCAGTTTGAAGTTAAATCTACATTTAAAAAATTTATGCATAACAAAAATGGCACTGAAAAAAATTTTGTGACACTCCTCGGCTTACACTTATCATCAGTCTTATGAAGATTTAATCATTAAACTAAGGTAACTAAAGCGTCATCAATCATCTCATATTTGCGTGTTCTCGTAAAATGAAAAGAACATTTTTGCTATACAATGGTGTATAAAAAATAATTTCCTCATAGAAAAAATAGTAGGCAACCCTGTTTATTTGTAAATTTGTATGTCGTCCAGCATGTTGTCCGACGACATCAGAGTTAACCGTCGCTCCTCGTGCATCCCTTTGGCATAATTTATTTGTCGTGAAACCTGAAATAACAATATAATTTTATTAATAATTTCTGTAATGATGAGTTGCATAAAATCATGAATTATAGTTAAACAATCATCGAGCTTACCCATTTTGCTATATCCTCACTGTCGCAGCGGACCTTGGGCCGCCTTAGCACCTCCGCGCCTTCAAAAGCCACGGTGCCCATGTTGTCTGCTCTGGATGTTAATTCAATGTAATGAAGCGTAATTCCATTGCTCTCGATACGATGGGTCGGCTGGCAGTACATCAAGTCAGCGAGGCTAACTTCCGTCACGATGCCTTTACTGCCGCCCGATATAACGATAACACGCTCGTTGGTCACGAGCACCTTCAGATTGTCAGTCCCGCTGCGCAGACACTCGTAAGCAACGAACAATTCGGAATAATCACGATTGTTTATGCAATATAACAACTCTTGGCCTTCGGTCTGCTGCGAGTTGTAAGGTGGTAATAAACCTGCAGGACCGCTGGCCACACGTGAATGCCTGTCACGTCTTGGTATTTGTCTGTGGGCACTGTTGAATGAGTAATAATTATGAATAAAGAACTGTGTTATTTATGTTAATAAATATTTGTATTAAGAAAATAAACAAATTAAAAAATATGATAGACGCACCTTCTGCTGCTTTCTCTTATTGCAGAAGCACTCTCAGAAAAGAAATCTAAAATTCCAACTGCAGGCTTGGTTATTGTACCTACAGCGCCCTTTCCAAGTCCAGCAACAAAGCCCTGATTAAATAAATAAATTATTTTATTAAAATTGAGAAAAAGAATAACTGCTTGATTATAGATACACGATAAAATTAAAATTACCGGAAAACCTTCATTAGCTGCACCGTCGTAGGTCTGCTTGAAGATACTGGTCATACCGCCAAGTATACCAAATCCTAGACCTTTAATACCGGCTACCCAATGATCTCTGCTGCTATCGGTGTTCGCTCGAATCTTCTGCCTAGTGTCTTCATGCCTCTCGTCCATAATAACTCGTCCAACACCGTCAGACAGAGTTTCGGTCAATTTAGCCGCAGAACTCGAAAAACCATAGGTGACATTCTTCACAAGAGTCTTGACACTGCCTTCGTTTATCAAGCCTGATACACCTTCGGAAACGTCGTTCACCAGACCCAGCGGACTTCCCAAAAAGTCTACCGAGCCCAATATTACAGCCGCTTGCCACTTCAATTCCTGACATAATAGAAACAAAAATTCAATTAATAAAAATGAAATAAAGATTAAAGAGAACTTGCACTTGTACTCTCACCTCCTTGTAATGCTTGATGATAGAGTGTATGAGGAAATGACTACTCTCGAAGGGATGTTTGCGTATGAAAGGCTCAAGCTCGATCGTTGCGTCCTCAAACTTGATGAGCGTAAGTCCAAGCTTCCGTTTAACCGCTTGAAGATGGGGTGGTAACTTTGTCGTGGTGAGAACACTGAGCTCGACCTGACTCGGCACGAGTTTCAAAGCTGCAAAATAGTAGCGCTTGGTATGGGCAGCAGAGACGTCCGAGATGAAACGCTGGGCTTGGAAGTCGTTCTCGTCGACCGGTGGCTCTTGCTCAAGCCCACCCGCTCCGACGAACGCCGCAAGCTTCAGGATCAGCCTCTCCTCGAGATGCACGCAGACTGGTTTAACGCTGACAATCAAATGCTTGAAGATCTCGGCGTTCTGGTTCTTCGATGGCAATTTCTCAGCTGTTACGTGGATTGCCGGGCGCCCGTCGCTCTCGCCTCGCATGTTTCTACGAGCAGTGATCGGCAAGGTTGAAAGGTCGGTCGTCGCGGATGCGGCAGGTGTTTGCACAGGCAGAGCGTACCTTGAGATGTAGAGGACCGAGCTGCACTGGGCCTCGAACAATTGATTGTCGATCTGCACGTCGTGGATGCTCAGGTCGAGGCTCTTGCTCGCCGGGGTGTCGACGAAATCAAGACTGATACCGGCGAAACGCGAGAAGATTAGCTCCTCGGCTGGACGTCGAGATACTATCGAGAGGCCAAGACCGGCGGGTAGCTCAACGCTCAGGTGAAGCTCGCGCGAGTCTACCTTCTGAATTTCGGCTTGCAGCTGGGTGGGACGCTGAGCCACCGAGATGTTCGACCAGTCGCGCTCCTCCAGCAGAGCGAACGTTTTTTTCTGTCGTATTTAAAAAGAAATTATAATTATTTGTTTATTTGATGACTTTCAATTACACGTTTTTAATATTCACCTTTTCTTTTATGTCCAAGACTTGTAAAACTCTAGTTGGTCCGTCAGTGGTTACACGTACGGATAAGTAGCCGGATCCTGGACGAAGACGTTGTCGGCCAACCCGCTGCTCGATTGGTGGTGGGCTGCAATGAGTTTGAGGTCCCAGAACAGCCTCGCTCCCTGCAAAAGCAAAATGAGGACAATCAGATGATTGACAACTAATAGAAATTGATGACTGAATAATATTATCGGATCTAGTTAAGTTCAATAATTTACTAAATGGTAGTAATAATTATTGTTATTTGTTTAAAGTTGTATACAACATTGATATACAGAATTTACTCTATTAAAAATTATTATTACCATCCAAGTAACACTTTGTATGTGGGTACACATGCTTGTGGAAATAGGCAAAAAAAATATATATAACTTATTGGCATAATTTTGAAAATAAATTAAATAATATATACAATGCATACGTGTAATTGCTGACGGACATTGTGTAAAAATAAATGATAAAGTGCAATTGGTGTAAACGTGACACGTAAAAAGCAAGTAAAAATTAGTACATGACGCTTAGATTTATTAATTCGTTGAACTATATATATATGTAACATTTTTTTATAAGAATTAAATATAAACATGGTGTAGCTCGGACAAATACCGTCCATAAATTCCGTAAATTATTATACGTACACATTTGCCAACGGGCGACTCTGCCGCCTGTAACATGGATAATCGGTTAAGATTTTGGCGGGGAAAAATTTTTTGTTTAACCGGCGACAATATCATCGAGACAGAATATAAACATGTAACGTAAGAGATGAGGTAACTATGAAAAATTGTATAGATTCTGAGTAAAAATAAATTACGATATCACACGTCTGTACTGAGAAAAAAATTTTAAATGATAAATTAAATAAATGAGTATAAAATAATAATGTGAAATGAACATACAATCGTGATAAAATAATGTTTAATGCACTTAATAAAGAATAGCACTAGTAAATAGAAAATTTAATCAGTTTTTATAAAAACGATTTTAGTGCACATTGCCAGTGATTATAATCGAAATAATATAATTTCGTGCTTAAGAATATTAAATCGTAATTTGTTAATGTGCTTTATATTAACAAAAAAAATCAGCAAATTTACTAATGCACTCTTTGTAAATACGAAAAAAAATTAATTAACAGTTTTTTGACATACATAAAATTATAAAAAATAAAAAACGATGTAAAACCAAAAAATTTCATGCTACAATAAAATACTGATCGCCGGATTAGTAAGTAACTTGAAGTTACGAACCTTCTTGAAGTCCCATAAAGCCATCTTTGGACTGCACGCACATATTTGCATGTACACAACATAAACGTCCATCTTCCGTAAAACGCCAAGTTTGAGTAGATCGTCGTCTTGGATCGGGTCTTCTCAATGCCAGCGGACAATACGTAAACGGTTGTGGAGCAGTGCCAGCTATGTCAAGAACTAAGACTGTATCAGGTGTTCGACTGTGCTTGTCTCTCGGTGGACTGGAGCCTACGCAATTAATTTTCAAAGATTATAAAAGTAAGAAAAATATTGCTTTTTAAAGTTTAATTATTAGCAAACCTTCGTGCTGCAACTGGCCATCTCCTGTCATTCTCCAGAGCTGCGATCTTTCTCCATATTGTTTCCTTCGTAATGCTACCCAGCCACCAGGCCCAGCTTCTAACACTAAACGCTGAGTTTCGACGTCTAATGGGTCTAAATTATTCTCTCCATTTCCAAGATCACCATTCTGTTTGAAAGTTCCTATAAAATTAAATAATTTGTATCGGCATAAAAACACTTTATGTATTCAAAATAAACTCATTATTAAGTAACAATACTCACCAGTAAATGCTATGTAAATAAAATTTTCATACGTCAACCCTCTGCACTCGCCTAGAATATTTAAATCATAAGAAGCAGTGACTCCACCAGGAGCTGTTACAACTAGGGCCGCTGGGTATGTTGGTTCGTCCAGAGCGTAAGGTACTGAACTATGTGGGCGCACTGTCCATAATAAGCTGTCTGACACGTTAGACTAAAAGATTGATTCTTGCATTAGTATTCTCAAAGCCTTTTTAATAATTACAAAAATTTAGAATTAGTGATACCTGATTGATAGTCAAAGGCACTTCTGAAAAATTGTCAACTCGAATGGGCGGTGGCATTGTATCGGCGTCCGTGAATACAATAAAGCAGGTGCTTTCTTGAAGAACCACATCAACTCTCAAAAAATGCATAGAGCCCGAAGTGTCTCTAATGTTGACGGTGAGCGAGCGATTTTCGTTCAGCACAATTCCTCCGGACCACATGCATTTGTCAACGTTAATGATGCGCACGCAAAGCAGTTGGTCCTTGTCCAAACGAGGCCAGTGGAACGGCATGTGACAGTCTGGCATTGCTTTTATGTACGTTGCTTGAGCGTCAGGATGACTCTGTTAAGAAATTATAAGACATTAATAACGAAATAAAAGTTAAATAACTAAAGAAAGAAATGGTCTCTACTCACAACAGTGGTCGTAAAGCATTTTTGCGCAAGCTCTAGCGTGCACGACGATTTATTATGCAATTGATATCTCGGGGACAATGTTACAACAGTGGTCGCTCGGTATCTGCCTCTGGCAGGTCTTGTAGCAATACCGATAAGATAGACGATATCCGGCCGACCGTCGCGCAACGCCACTCTCAATCGATGTACCTAAATCAATTAATACTTGCATCAGTACATATGTATATAAAAAAAGAACTTAAACTTCCCAGTAATCATTTGAAATCGGGTGTACCTGTACTCCAGGCTGCAAATGGAAGTGTTGACACCACTGAGGTATTCCATTGGAATTGACACCTGTGCCGACGCGCACTGCGAGCGTGCCGCTCATTTCTTCGTCGTTGAAGGAAAAGAGCAACGGCGCAACCATGCGAGCTTTTTCGTGCTCTTCGTATTGACCAGCGAATTCTGTATTGGCACCTTCCTGTTTGAAAACAAGTGGTAAGCCAGTTTTATTAATGATCCAGTAGGGCGCCGTAATGTTTATTCTCATAGCTAAGCCTTTTTCCACAATGACGGTTGCGTGAATGAACAGAATACGATTCAGCATGTCGGTCAAACGTAATCTACCGGTGAACGAGCCACTGTTCTGCGGTAGGATTAGCTGAAAATATCGAAAATATGATTTAGTATCGGTTGGTTAATGTTGTTATTATTTTTAAAAAGAATATAGAAACCAACGGTTCCAGCGCCTTGATATCCGTCAAGTTGTATTGTAATTTCTAGCTGGTCATTAAAATTTGAACTGTGAAGATCGGCCGAATTACCAGGTAAGATTCTACCTTTTTCCGTGTCTGCGGTATACATTAGTTCATGCGGCAAGAGATTCGTCAATGTTATTGGAGCGAGAATCAATACTGTGTGACCCGGTAAAGTCTGAGACGTATCGACTGGATAATTGTCCCTCCTTACAGCTACGCACATTCTGAATAAGTTTTGCTGATTGGTACGGCATGTAGTTTGTATTTCCATGACCTCGGATGGTTTCTTGACCGATGTCCAGTCTATCGGCTCCGTACAGTATTGGTAAGGGCCGTTCGTTAGTACTGGTTTTACGTACATTTGTACGTCCGTGTGAGTAAGCGGAATAGCAATTTTCGACTGTGCTGGAACTTGTAATGTTCTACTGCCTAACATGGACGAATAGGTTGGAGAATCTGAAAAGAATTTAAAGTTTACGCCTGCGCACTATAAGAAAAATTGAGGCAATAAGTTTTGATACGTACAACCGTAGTAACTAAAAGATTTTTCCAATTTAAGATCAACATTGTAGCTCAACTTGTTAACAACTTGCAAAGCTGATCTGACCGTGACTAGTTTTCTTGCGGACCCTTCAAGCTCTACGTTAAAGACAATCCTCGCTTTTGTCGATATTACTTCCGATCCTTTAAAGTCAATAGGTGCATGTCGAAAATAGATACCGACTCTGTCCACAGTGACTGGATCAACGACCTTCCATCCTTCGACAACTACCGCAACTTGATGTCGTCTTGCTATGTGAGTTGTCTGATGCCTCAACTTGCCACGCTGTTCAAAGGTAAACGGTATTGTATCGCCTACCGGCACTTCCATCCAAGTCTCGTCCCGTTGCAATGCGTTTTTGCGCAAAAATTCTTTGTCCACGATTTTGTCATCCTCTGCTGTTGCGATTAGCGTTTTGAACCATATTTTTGAACCAGTTTCATTCTTTAACGCGAAAGGAACAAAAGGCGATCTTCTTCTATAATTCTTGTTATTTCCTGAAATGTTCGAATAAAAATCATTTAACACTGTAACATTGCAATCGACCGAACATGATTAAAAGCTCGTCTTAATTAATTTATTGATTCATAAATAGTAAAGTCTACTGACCAGTACTCGAATCGCTAAACAAATAGTCCTGCGTCCAGTTCTCCTTGACGAGACTAACCAATTCAACAAGGGTCGAGGTGACATTGACGTTGACGGAGTCTCGAGAATCGACGCGAATTCGTAGCCGCTTCGAGTTCAGCGAGCTCGACAAGGTCTGCTCCCAGTGCATAGTAGCGCGCCATTGTTCGACAAACGGCTCCCAGCCGCTAAGCACGCGGTTGTAATAATCGACAGCAAAAGTAGCCGACACCTCCCCAGGGCCGCTGTACTCTTGTCGAAGCAGCAGATCGACGAGCGTCATTTCTACCAACGGCACGTCCGCGTCCCGACAGTCGTCGATTATGCAAATTTTCAAACAAGCCGTCTCCAGAGCTATGACCTGGACAAAGTTAATCACCATTTAGTTAAAGCTCGTTCACAGTCTATGTAAATAAACTTACATTGACGGGTGACTCGTCGTTGCTACTAGCTTTTTCGGTATTAGGCACAGCGTTTTGAGTGAGCCAAAGAGCCGCGTCGTCCAAATGGCCATTGCACCGCTCCAACGCAGTCTGACAGTCAATCTCAGCGAAGCCCAGCGCTGATAATTTCAGCACGTGACTCCTGGCATTAGCGGGCGGTCTGCCGTCTTGTTTCTGCTTAGCCAGCAGGGTTTGCTTCGGCAACGAGCTCAACATCCGCGAAAACATGTTGACGTCGTGATAGCTGAGCCTCACGCTCAGCGGCTGCAGATGGATTTCAAGGCACTTGTCTTTGGTTAACTCGAGACTCGCACCCACCGGATCGATAATGGACAAAGCAGTTTCCTCCTCTATTAAAAAAAAAAAAGATGAATTTTAATACAAATGATTAATTTGTAAAAATTAACAGTTAGAAAGTGAACAGCAAACTCACCAGCTCCCAAAATACAGGAAAACAGTTCGCAGTGAGCGAGGTTGCAGCTCATAGGCTTCTCTCCATCCTGTGGATTCGATCTAAAGGCCAGCACAGCCGTGCTTTTGAGTATAACAGCGTTCGTATCGCGCATGGAGGTGTCTTCGACGAGCACAAGCTCCGAGTCGGTTATGTTGCACTTGAGCTCGAACGGCAGGGCAGCGTTGGTGGGAGAGCCATCGCTTTCCGGAGCCGTGACTACGGGTGCTGGTCCCGCGAGTACGGGCTCGGGCTCAGGCGCATTCAGCACGAGAAAGTCGCGCACAGCCTCCCACCAGTCGAGGATGGCGGTGAGACGCATGCTGTGCAGAAGTATTGTGGTGGCCGCACAGTTCTTGCGCTTGCGGTGGTGCACTTCCGCTTGAACGCGGCCCTCCACCGGGACCGTAGACGTCGAGCTGACGCGCAGTGGCTGTAGAATGCTGGTGAAGACGTTGGAGCGTCGATTGACCGGCTCGTCTTGAAAGCGCGTATCCGTCACGAGAATCTCCTGCGAGACGAGATCGATATCCTGCGAGCCGTCGCTTAGCGACTCCAGTATCAGCCGGGACTTGATGAAGTTGACGCAAGCCAGCGCTGCTATACCGTGGTTCGGGTGGAGTTTTAGGGTAACGTTGACCAGCTCGAGGCTAATGAAGGATGTCGTCCAAGCCTGGCCGTCAAAGTCTGACTTGGGCAGCGTGTACACGGCCGTCTCTTGCATGAAGGCGCGTAGATCGTCCAGGTTCTCGCCAATGTTGTAGCAGAGCAAGCCACGAATTAGCATGTACTGAGAGGGATCCAAAGCACAGTTCATTGTTGACAGGGTGCCGTGTACGCTCAAGTCTGGAATCTCTCGGCTCAGATAGGTGTCGAGATTGCGCTCGACGCGGAGCTTCAGGTGGCACTTCTCAGTCAGCAGAGAAGGCCCGGTTTTTCTCACAACGAAGCCGCCAACGGTTATGCTATCCTCGCGGTCGTCGTCGACGTCGTGGCCAGCCTCGGCCGCGCTTGCACTCACGCGCTTAGCCGCGTGTACGTCCATGTTGACCAGCTCGAGGTTCATGAGATCGAGCATGCACTCGGGCTTAACGCTCGAGAAGACGAAGCTGTTTTGAGCGGAGAGCTCACCGAGATCCAGCAGCACCATTTCTTCGGAGCGCGAGCTTACGGGTAGCAGTATTACAGGAGCGCCGGCGTGTAGCTCCAGGGCCAGCCTGATGCTTCGTTTGTTGACGTTAATAACGGCGCTGCCACCCGCGCGCAAGTTTGCCATTACGGTGCGGAGCTGCGAGAAGTGAGCGAAGAAGGCCTGCAGCTCGGCGACGAAGCGCTGCGTGTGCACGTAGTGTACGGCCGACATGTGCAGCTTCAATTGGGCGTCATGCGGACGCTTCTCCGAGTCCGCGTAGCTTGAGTATTGGAAGTTCAGGGCTTTGCGGCCTGATGTCACGAAACGCTCGCGATAGAATCTGCCGTGCGGTGTCAAGTCCAGCAGCGACATCGAACCTAAACACCCTGACACCTTGTTTGTTCCGTCCGTCTAGAAAGTAAAATTCAGTAATAAGATTTCTAAAGTTATTTAAAGCATTTGAAAAATTGTAAATAAATACATACTTTTAGTATGTGTATACTGGCATTGGAGACATTCGCGCGAGCAATTTCCCGCTCCGGCTGCATGAGCACGAGGGTAAGGGAGTTAATTTCAATCTCGGTCTCAGAGTGCACAGGCAGCTCGTTGGCTTGATCAAAGTCAAGCTCGTCAACACTGGCGACTACCGGCGGTGCGTCAAGAGTCGGCACAAAGTCCTCAGGCCCAGGCGAGCCGATACCGAAGAAGTCTAGGACGACCATCCAGGATTCGACGCTGACGATGAGATCGAGGCAGTTGAAGTCGACGGACACGCTCTTGCGGCGTACTTGCTCGGTGCTATCTCGCTCGGGCTCACGCATCGTTATACTGATGAGCACAAGGTTCTCCTCGGCTGTGCATGCACCGGGCGATGGCGGAGGGGTGTTCGGCGTCTCCGTGAGCGAGAACTCAGGTTGACGACGCCAGTGAGCTGGTACAGCTCCGTATAACGTGTCTGTTTCCAGTCGGTCGGGCAGGCTACCGCGGGCCGCCGATGAACCGCGCAGCATACGATTGTACAAGAGATCCGGGCAAGATCGGGAGACACCTGTTGATTCGTATGCTTTAGATAAGCCGTTTGATCATGCGATTAAGATACAAGTATGGATTAAAGACGAACCTGCGAATAACCGGGCTCTCGATGGCGCGGACGACTGCATCATGTAACGATGCCGTGAGCCCACGGGGCACAATAGATCCTCCATCAATAAAGAACGCAGTGCTACTTGCGTTGTAGACTCGTTACGTTGGAGCTTCTCGTACTTGGCGCAAAGGTCGCGCATCGAGAGCTCAACAAGTGGTTGTTCCAATCTGCCTTCCTGCTTTAATTCGATGCTCAGAGCGGGAATCTCAAAGAAGACTTTGATGGGCAGGTCGAATTTCTCGGAGTACGAGTTTTTATCGGCTGCGCTGAAATTTAAAAGATAATGCGTTAAAATAACGTTTCAAATAGAAACAAAATGTTGTTGCACATAGCCGAAATTTACTTGGAGCTATTGATGTTGTAGGTGCCCATTTTGGACGGTGTTTGCTGCTTAGGCACAACAGATTCGGATGCAGCAGTAGGAACGTACAATAACCGATGAATGGTGTCTAAAAGCTGTTCATACTGACCGCGAGCGAGAGACACTTTTAAGGGCGTTACCACTCGTCCGCGTACTTCCACTGTTCCGCGTGCATTCTCAATTTCGAGGGGAAACCCAGGGCTCTGGCATCGACTACCCAGATCTCGTTCTAAGGTTACATTCAGTACAGTGTCGTGCAATATGGGCTTGCCGCTTTCCTTGCAGGAATACATGTCTTCAGCCCTCAGAGGTAAATTTCCTTGGGTCGTCTGTAAATGCAATATAATTAATGCACAAAAATTTACGTTTTAAAACAATCCACAATAAATTAAATTCAAGTGTAAATAACCTGATTAATCTTCGACGACACGTCCAAGGAATGAAGATTCATATCCCTAACGTCGAGATTAACTTTTTGCTTAGTCGATGTAGACGAAGGCGGCTCGTGCTGCAGCGACATCGTACCAAGATGCGCAACGAACACTTGGGTACTTTGCGAGGATCTTGGTATCACGAGAACCGGACTGTTTAGCACCAAATCCAATTTGAGTAACAAATTACCAGACCCTTCGGCACCGTCCATTGATATGCTGGGCAAGCGTTTACGCTGGGGTATTGCCCAGTCTTCGGCATTGACAAGCCCGATAGCCATGTCCGTGGCCGCAGCACCAATTTGACGAGCCAAATTGCTCATGTACTGTTTGAACTCGTCGGCGCAAGAGCGCAGCTCAGATATCAGATGAGGCGCGTGAGTGTACCAGACACTACCTATGCGTACGCTTATGTCGACCAGGGTCTCAGGACCCAAGTCGTCGTTGTGCCGACAACTCCGGGTCGCCAGAAACCGGAATGCCTCCGGTTGCTCGTTGTGATTCGCCAAGTGATCCAGTACATGGTGTTGATGGTGCTGATATGTACCGCTCGCTGACGGTTCGGCCAGTGGATCACGACCCACGCTGATGATGCGTTGATGGGTTTTGCCAATGAGTGTTTGATCGAGAATTTGCAAACCTCCCAACGAGCCTGATATCGAATTGTTAGAGGCCAGGGTCGCCTGGATTCGCGCGTCTGACATTGTAGCTGTAGCGATCTTTTGCCCCACCTGAAATATTTTGTTTGTCATCGTTTACTTACTTATGTTTTATTTTTTAAATAAAATTATATTAAAAGTATACCAACCAAATGACTGTCTTGCATAACGGCCCGCAGAAGCAAAACGTTTAATCTATGAAAGTCAAAAGTAATCTCAGTCCTCGTGGCCTTTCCCTCAGCCGACAAACTCGTTAACGATTCGTATCGTTCCATTTTTCTCGACTTGTACTTCTTAGGTGGAAAGAGCCTCCTAGCGAACCCCACGAGTTCTACTATAGTCTCTTGATTAGCTATGATATCCAGAGTATTAAACTGTATATTGGCGACCCTCAGACTCTCAAGAGGCTCGTCAACAATCATCACTTCGACGACGATCAAAGCTTCAGAGTCCATTTGTTCGAGAGCGCCGGTAGTTGAGGCTAGAGGACTTTTGGCATCGTGATGGGCTAGCGTTGAAAGTGCGTGGGTTAAAGCAACAGGGGAAGTTAGACGTCGAGGGAGTGTGGGATCAGGCGAGCCTGGGGACACCGGCGAAACCGGCGAGGTTGGCTCGGAGTCACGCAGACTACCCGACACGCTGTCCATGCCGACGTGCTTGTGACTAGCAACGAGTAGCTCAAAGTCTGGCCCGAATTCTTGTAAGGCATCGACGAGTAGCAGGCCATGTACCGACAACGAAGCACTCAAGTCTGCTGGTCGTTTGCTCAAAGCTGCACGGACTCCCGAGACCTGCGTTTAAACATTGATTACTACGCTGAATTGGTAAGTTTTATTTGCCTTTTAGCAAACAAAAAGGCCGTTACCTGAAGCTCAGCTACGCTACGACCTCTCGACTGCAGCTCGAAAGTCATTTGATCGATAATAAACTGTATCATCATTGCGTGATTCAACATTTTGTCCGCGCCTTCTTCTTTCTTTGGACTCTCGGGCTCTTCTGGCGAGTACACTCCGTTTGTCTTTGCCGATACTGGTGAGTTATTTGACAAACTCCAAAGTAGATGGTACATTGATCTTATCGACTCGACTTTCGGTTCGTTCACGTGAACCACGAGTCTAGGCAGATTACCGGATATCGTGACTGACGGAAAATGTGGATCGGTCGTCGTAACTACGCGTCTCTCAATTTGTAATGATATGTTGAACCTGTAGAAAAAAACATTGACGTTTTAAACGATCCTTCTGTAAAATAGACCCAACATAATCATGAAACAGAAGGATTTATTTTTATTAAAAATGTGTAGAGCTTGCAGGTGCTATTTCAAAATAGAAAAGAAAAAAAAGTGGTAAGAAAAAGAAGTTATCAAGAAAAGTCGTACAATGTATGACGGTGTATGTACCTCAACCAGGGCTGATGACAGAGGGACAACACAAAACAAACCTCTCTAAAACATGAAGACTCGACATGCCGCGAGTCCTAGCATGCTTCCAGTTATCCTTGACCTTGCCAACGAGGACCTGAAGATCCGAGAGATCGACGGTGTAACGATCGTAGAGCTTTTTATGAAGCGCAACCTCTGAGAGGCCTTGATGCAAATCTTGCAGCGAGCCATTTTCCTGACTACCAGGCGGCGTCGAGCATGGGGTCTCGAAACGCTCGTCCTCGTCGTCCTCGTTCTCGTCGGAACGATCTATCTCACTCGTCGGTGACATAAGATCGCGCAGGTTGATAGGAGCTGCGGTGCTCTCGATGTTGTTAACGAGATGCAGTCTACCAAAGTCGACGACTACGACAGCTGCATTAGTGTCGGTGAATTTTTCCACGAGAAGTATTTGAGGCGCGCTAATGTTGAATTGTAGATCCCAGGTAGAACGATCGACGGAATCGCCTTCGAGTATCTGCTCCCAGTTTTTCATGAGCTGACGCCGGGTGCGGCGCTTCATCGCTTGCAATCGCTGGTTGTTCGGATCGTCGGAACGGTGGGGCTCGCAGACAAAGTCTACCAGCCAGCGTATGGCCAATGGATTGTAGACGACGTCCAAAGAGCGCGAACTCACGTGCAGCGAGTGATCGACGTTCAGGAGAAGTGGACGCTTCTCGTACACGAGCTCGAAGAGCGACTGGGGCGGTTGAGTGCTTAGTTTATCCGACGAGCTACGCAGACGCGAGGATGAACCCGTTGAGCCTAGTGTCTGCGGCTGGATGAGGATGGGAAAGCTCGAGTTCTCCGTAAAGTGATCGTGTAGATACAGAGCACCGAGACTTATAGAGAACTTGTGCGAGCCTGAGCGCGGACGCGACTCGTAACTCAGATGTACTCGCTCGAACTGCAACTCCATCACAGTCTTGCTTTCGGCTGTTTTACCTAAAAAGAAAATAAAAAGCTTTTTATTAAGGGATAACGAGAGAATAGATATTTGGGAAAAGAGAGTCCTACCTGGTTCTGGCTTTGAGACTGTACAGAGTGAAATAGCGCCCTTTGACAAGGCGAAATTGAAAAGACCGAAAACAGTATCGCGGCGTAAAAGAGTGTCATCATCAATGGTATCAGCTAAAACGTCGAGCAGTTCACCGTCGAAGGTCGAAGAGTTTTCGGTTGTCGGTGAATTGCCATTGGTGTTATTAGACGTTTTCGTTGATTGCCAACCCCACCATTGAGGAAACCATTGAAACAGCATGCCTTGAGCTTGAGGTGGAGTTGTGTCATTTGCCACAGCTGGCGATGGTTTTGGTGGACGTACTTTGGCCATTGCTATAATAAAGTAATGCGGTTTAATTTTTGCGTTAAAAAGTCCAGAGCAACATTAAGTACAATTAATTGTATTTACCAAGTTCTCGTAAGACTTTTAATTCGTCAAAACTAAGGTCGATTTCCATTTGATCCTTTAATTTCTTAATGTCAGGTGGTAAACTTGCTGTTGGGTTCGATAATAATTTAGCGCACGCCTCGACGTACGTGACATTGTTCTTTCCGAGTCGTAAAATGTCTTCCCACGTTTTCTTTGGAGTCAAAGCTTTTCTGCCAATGTAACATCGAGCGGCGTAGCGCCACCATTCTTTAGGAATTTCGCTGATGGGTGCAGTTGGTCGACATCGTCTTTGTCGACGTTGACGGTCAATTATATCTAAATTTTTTATACACATTACCATTTGTTCATATTGTACCTGAAACATGAGTATTGATTATTTATTTCTTCAGAATGTCTGCAAGTAAGTTAAACTATGGTTTTAAAAACATACATTTGTTATAGACAGTGGTACTTGATCCAACGAAAGATCTAGCACTATTCTTGGTTTATTTGGTGAGCGTAAAGGTCTTTCAGATCTATCTCTTTTTACATGAGCCTTAGCACCTACTGGTGAAAGGATGTAACACCTATTTTGTTTTTTTGAATCACTCATAGCAACCTAAAAACAATTATTGATTAAAGAATAATCCATGGACTTTTAGTTAAATATTATATAATAATAAATAACTACTGCTAAATCTGCAAGGTCTAAATCATGAAACATCTGTTCCTTTTTCACTTGATTCCAATATATAGAAAGTCCATCTAATTCCATCAGTTTAAAAGATGCATCCGCTAGATTCCATGATGTTGAACCTGGGACCCAACTAGCATCACAGCTTTGGGCTGTTAAACCTCCAATTGTGACACCAAGTACCAGTCCACTTCCTTTAGAAAGTAATACAAATTTATGTCCAATAAATTAACATGTTTAATAATTGAAACATATAATTAGTGGTGATTAAAGTAATTTGATACAAACCATCAGAAAGCGTAACATCATCTTCATATCGCAAATGCACATCTTTGATATTAAGCTGTAAATTTTCTATAATATTGGTGACTAGGGAGGTACCATAGGTTACCCACGTACTATAACTAGCTGCATAATATCCTGGACCTTGTTCTGATTCTGCACGCCATCTTGCTTCTAAAGCTTCAAGACGGCTCAACTTGTAATCAACAATTGCATGTTCCTCCGCTTCGCTGTCGTACTACGATAAAATAAACATTAAATTATTCTTTGTTATTTTTTATTATTTAACAATGTAAAACTAATATTATACCTCGTCTAAATTTATAGGTCCCACAACTAAATACAGTTGTTCTATTGCTATTAGCCATGATGCAGTTCTAAAATGTGTTACAGGTACTTGTAATCTGACTTTACCAATAAATCCAGCTTTAATTTCAACAGGCAAACCAATGTGCCTTAGAGCTTCTCGTTTAAGTGGTAAATTTTCGAGTTCAACAGCTCCTGCATAAAAGTAATAAAAATTTGAACTTTACTACATATTACATCAAATGTCAACTAAAAATGTTCAAGTCTACACATAATTTGGAGCAAAATTTAACTTTACAATTGACAGATAAAAAGACATTAGTAACGTTCACATAAAATACAAAGACGCAAACGATATTAATAAAGCTCAATGAGTAACGTGACATCAATAATCGTTGTCGATGAAAAAAAGCGCGCAACGAAGAACGAACTCACTCACCGGACAGTAAGGCAATGCTCAGTTGGTCAGTGTTGAGGTTCTCGACATATTTGCCCAGATAGTTGTTGAGGACCCAGGCGACGAGGCCCTCGAGCATCTTGCCTCGCGCGACGCAATCGCGGTGGGCCTAAGCACCGATGCGGAGAACAACGACGGCCGAAACAATTTGCGGAGCAAGTCGCTCGTTAGCGGTGCTTATACCTGCAGGTTAGGCACCCCCGGCCGAGGTCGCAGACGACGATGACAAACCGGCCGGGGCGTCGGCTGCTCTCTGTTCTCTCTGCAGACACCTCGTCTCCGTCGCGCGGCACGCGAATCTCTCTTTTTTCGCACTGCACAAAAACACAACACAACGCGCGCGCGCGCGCGACTGCACACACACACACACGGACGCGCAACTATCCTCTTCTTTCTCCCGCGCGTTATGTATTATATGAACACCTCTTACCGATCGAGTATAACTCCCCCCCTTCGCGGCCCAGCAGAGTGTGCGACGCAACTGCGAAATTATTGCGCGAGCGCCAACCACCACCACCGACCGCCGTACTTTATACTCTGCTGCAACGTCATGGCGACTTGTCAGCGCTATTAATAGAACGCCGCTAGAAAGCCGAAATTTTTTTACTTTAACGATCACGTAATACGTATATAAGCGCTGATAAACTCCTCTCGAGAGTATTTCTTTTTTCATGATTGACATTTAAAGATTTAAACTTTTGAATTGGTAATCCTTTTTTTTTATATTTTTTTTATTCTTTTGGTTTTAGCAACAACAAAAAATGAGACTAGTGTTTATTGTCTTGGATGAATAAATATATTTTCTGGTATTTGTGCTTTCTTTTGGACATTTACACACTTATGTACAATTTGTAATTGCTTCTTAGTCTAGACATCACAATTTTGCAAGATTTCTCAGCCTTGCTAGTCTTTTTAAGTACCATAAATGCTGCCTTTATTAAAATACTTTTTCCTCTTCAATATACATATATATATATATATTTTCTGTTCTCAAAAATATTTTATATTAGTAGTTCCTTGCCTGTTCTCTTGTTAGGAAACACTATAAACAGTGTTAATTGAAATCCACTCAATATACAACCAAGAAAGTTTGGTGTCTGAATGAAATAATCATTGATGAGACATCCATATAAAAACCACTGACAAGAGGTAATGAAAGAAGCTACAATGACAGGGAATGGTAGGCTGTCAGCACTTCGAACTCTAATAACATGAGCCTGTTAATTCAAAATATTATAACATTAATATTTATCAAAGGTGTCGTTTGAATTTTCATATTATATTCAAATTCTGGCACTAAATGATAATTTTGTAACTTACTAAATTGATTAATGGTGATGCAAAGAATAATATTGTCAATGTACAGCTGATAAAACCAACGTGTCTAATAACTTTTGAAATATCTTCTTCTACAAACCAGTACATAAACATGAAACTGATAAATGTCAAGGCCAATAACATTTGTTTCACAATTGTGTTTTTCTTTACAGTGTAAGTGTAAAATGTTAAAGCATAAAAGAACTGTAAGGATGAGCCAAATGTATTAACAATTACTATTGATTTATCTTCAATCAATAATCCATACAACAACCACAAACTGCATCTGTAGAATATACATAAATATTATTTAAAATTATAAGCCAAATTTATAAAATTATAATAAAAGTACAAAGTTTAATCTTACGACATAAAGCAGGTGATAAATGCCAACCCAGAAGCATCTCCAGTTGATTTATTTCTGATAAATTTTCGACAAACCAATCTGAAATTATTAATAAAGCATAAATATTTGCAAATAAGATACCAAGATAACAAATGCTGATAAAGAAACATATTTACATTCCGGAAAGGAACTGCAAGATAGTACATATCGATGCAGTACTAGCCAAGATATCCTTAGCAACTACCCAATTCATCTTTGCGCAAGAGTATCTATCATATCATGTTTGTACTTTTGACAAAACCCTGAATAACTCCAAATATTCAAAATGATTCAAGGTACACACTCCTGAAAACGATAAATATCACTGTTAAGTGCTGTTCGCAAAATCAGCATTTTGCTTAAGCTTTACATTATAATTTTGTTCATGCATAAAATCTATAAACAATGAATTAAAATTTACAGGCAACGTATACCAAAATCATTTCACTCTCACAATATTTCAATCTTTCTGACAGAAGATTAACCTCTAACGTTTGAATAACAAAGCTGAAGACTAGTTAATATTTGATGAGTTAATTATTTACATTGTTGCTATTCGAACATTGACAAAAATACTCGTTTCATCAAGTCTTGCCGTCTCGTTGCTTTAAAAAAACGCATAAGCGAACTAAATTTCAGAGAGACTACAAACAAAAAACAAACAAACATGACACGTAGTTGTTTTGAAATCGTCCTCGGTCGGTAACACTGAGTTCTTCTTCCTCGATCTACACATTTGAATTGCAAATGGAACAAAAAAAAAGGTTACTGATTTTCATTGCAAAATAATAACTGTTCATTGTGCTTTTTCACAATACCAAACAAATCTAGCAAGTACATAGATCATTTCGAGATAGACATATGTAAATTTTGGAGCATCTGCTGGATTTTAACGGGTTTATGTATACAATACTTAGCAGCGCGTCGTATTTGTTCATCAATCATAAACTTGAGCCCATTATCCGTTGCGAAAGACTCCTGTTATCGTTTCATTCTCGACATAGTGAAAACTCCAACGAAAATCATTTGGAGTGGAAAAAGACGGGAGACATTCCAAAAACGCGAGAGAAACTCGAGTGCGTTCTCGTTATTATCGCTTTATGAGCAACGAAAGCACTTCAGCAATATCTATGATTCATGCGCTCGGCAATAAAAGATAGTATTATAAGCCGCCGGCAACGGTTCGATTACACGCTGCTACGGAAAAAAGTCCTTCTTTTTGCCTCTCTAAAAAATTCGCAGATGCCGCACGTCCGCGCGGATGTATAAGCGTATCGCAAGGGTGGCTGTTATAGGGGTGGAGAAGATGGAACGCGGGGGATGTCGAGAGCGAGAGAGCGAGAGAGATAGCGGTGGTAGTAAGAATTCCTCATCCTCCGATTTCCATCGATCGTATTTATAGTGTCGCGGTTTATTTTTACGCTTGCGCTCACGCGTCGTGTCGTCTCTCGTCGCGTTCGACTGTCCTCTCTCTCTCTCTTTTACTCTTTTCTCTTAACTCCTCCGGTTATAAGCTTTCTTTCTCTCTCATCGCGCTCTCTTTTCCCTAATAGAAAGCAAGAAAGCGTCGTCGTCCGCGCGTTGGAGCGGTTCGGAGTAGCGCGCACAGGAGAGGCGCCTAAGCGAGAGGAGGAGAGTTACTACCGCGCCGCCGCCGCCGCCGCAGCAGAGCACGCAAGAGAGGAAAAGAGAGAGAAAACAAAGCTGTAAGGGGGAACGGGGGGGAGGGAGGGAAGGTGTGTAGTGTCGTCGTCGTCGTCGCGTGCGTATGTATGTGCGGTGTTGGGCGGCAAGGGGACGCAGGGGAGACTCGGAGAGGAGCAGCGGAGAGTTGTGTAAAAAAAAAAAACGGAGTCGGAACGGGTGAGATAGACGACAGGTTTTCCTCTTGGCGCCTGGGCTGTACGTCTCCAGCGCAGAGGTTTTCTCTAAAATAATAGTCCCGTAAATTGACGCGAGCATCGGGAGAGACGCGCTACATACTGACGTGTTGGACGTGTGCTCGAGAGAGAGAGAAAGAGAGAGAGAAGAAGTTGGAGAGGACGGTGTTGTATATTATATAGAACGACGGCACACAGGGGCTACGAGACGAGAAGGAAGTGCTACTGCTGCTGCTTAGAGGCAAATCGTCATGCCTGCACGGGCTCGGTTCGACTCGTCGACAGCTACTTTGTCGCCGGTCAGCGGGCGAACGTGAGGGAGAGCCGAGCAATCGAAGGAGAGGCAACTGTAGCGTCGACGTCGTCGTCGTCGTCGTCGTCGTCGTCGTCGTGAGGCCGCACGGAGGAGCACCTTATAACCTCGTCACGTCGCGGCCCCCATCCTCGTAAGTCTCGTCTTCGTCTTCTTCTTCCTCTCTACGTCTTTCTCTAACTCTTCACCCTGCCCTCCTGCATCTTTCTCTTTCCGACTCCTGCACTTCTGCTTTTCCAATAAAAGTATATCACAATACGTGCATCTCTCTCTCTTGCTCGAAAGAGAGTAAGAGAGAGATAGGCGCGCGCGTGCCGCCTGCATCTCTTTTCTCCGATACACTCCGGCTAGCGCCTAAAACTCTCCCGGTGCCCATCTTCCTCGGCATCATCCTTGCCGGGGGTGTGTATCCGCTCTCTCTCTCTCTCTCTCTCCTCTCGCTGCTGCAGGGGCATCTCTTGATGCTCGCACAGGTGAGCGAGAGAGCCGAGATTTTCCGCGAGCTTTATTTGGCAGTCAAGCCGTATAAGCGGACACCGATGTGTCTCCCGCTCTCTCGGCCCCGCTCGCCCTCCTCCCGCGCCTCCGGCCAGCCTCTTCCTCCTCCACCTCCTCCTCCTCCTAGATGCTCAGAGATATAACCTTGCCTCTCATGTCCCATCATCTCTCCTGGCATCTCGTTCTTGCAGACGACACGAAGCTCAGCCCCAGGGGCTGGAGGCATTCCCCTCGGTTACACGCTTATCGAAAGACCGGCGACACCATTGCTTGTTTTCCCATCTCTCCTGACTCCGTTTAACTCGAGATCTGCTCCGGTTCCCCCCTCCCCCTTCTTTCCCTCTCTATTTCTCTTTCCTTAGCTTTTTTTCTCAAATTAGCGATGACTTAGACGGCGCAGTCGTCCACCTTTTTTATTACTGGTCAGTCTTGCCGACGCGGTTTTCGCTCTCCCAAGCTCGATATACAGCCTATGATAAGACTGACTGTTCCAATGACTCACCTGTTCTTAAGAGACCGATTGGACGTGTTACCTGCGTGCGCTAATCTGTCCAAGGCTATTAATGATCCACTGCTAAACTATCTTGTTATGTCACTTTGATTCTGCTAAAGTTGTTCTCGTTTGTACATTGGGTTATCTGGCTCGATCTGGGGCTCTTATGTGTTTGTGTTACGTCTCTCTTTAGTGTACTGTTCTGCAATGGTGTGACGTTGAGGTGCGCTGCTTCATGAGACTTGTCCCTTAGTTTGATAAGAGTGGGGTGGAGGAAAAATTAGCAGCGTGCCACAAATTGCCCCACAATGGAGACATCAGTGGCAGGAAGGAGGCGAACTGCCACTAGGCATTCAGCTGAAGATCAAGCGCTTGATCAGATTGCTAAAGAGGTATCACTTTCTTAAAAACTATGGCATTTCATGTGTGGCTGTGTTTGTTTGTTTGATTGTTTTTTTTTATTTTTTTTTTTTTGTTTTGTTTAACGTACTTGGGTTTTGTTGTTTGGCTAATAATATTTTAATGCTGCTTTGAAATACTGATTTGTAGATAAGTTACTAAATTATTGCTTGTGTGTTTACAGGCAGAGGCAAGGTTAGCTGCAAGAAGACAAGCTAGAGCGGAAGCTAGAGAAATACGAATGAGGGAATTAGAAAGACAACAGAAGGAAGCTGAGGAGAATGCAGACAGAGTTTTTGATATGTGTACAGGTAATTAAGTATTGGAATCACTGTAATTGAAAAACAAAATATAAAGAGTTATTTTTAAATTATTACTCTAGAATATGAAAAAAAATTAATTTATAACTATTTGGTATTGCAGCAGATGTAACTAGAGCCATGAGGGTTACTCCAGATCCAATACGTGTTTCTAGACTTCATGCCAACAACTTCCAATCAAGCAGAAGATCTTCAGAAGATTCATTGGAAGATGCAGGTCTTGGCAGAGATCTTAGGGTATGCATATTTAACAGTTTAATCAATTTTCAAATGATCAAAATATTTTTATTTAACATGTTCTATGTTAAAGTAATGTGAATTTCTTTTTTGTAGCTTGAGTTGAAAGAGTGTGAAGAAAAATTTAGAAAAGCTATGATAGCTAATGCCCAACTAGATAATGAAAAGTCTTCCTATGCATATCAAGTTGATTTATTAAAAGACAAATTAGAAGAACTTGAAGAAGTTATTGCTCAACTGCGCCGTGAGCTGAGAGAAAAAAATCGCGAAGCAAATCTAGCAACACGTCTTGGTCAAAGACTAAAAGAAGATTTAGATATTTGCAGGGCACAACTTTTAGAAAGAGATACGCTTATCGAAGAAAATGGACTGGTTATAGTTGAAGATGAAGGTAGTGAAGGGGAGGAAACACAAAAAGAGAACGGACCTGTAAGTCGGAAAAGAGTGCTAGTCAGTACAGAAGCTGCAGAATTATTACAAAACGCTGGTGAAGGCTCTTTAGGTTTGTACACTTTACAAAAAAAAAAAAATATTCATTCTCTATACTGTTTTCATAAATTTAGAGTAATTTTATATTTGTAAAATGTTTATATGCAGATGTTCGGCTGCGAAAGTTTGCGTCTGAAAAAAAAGAACTGCAAGATGAAATTCGACATCTAAGGCTAGAATTAGAAGAAGCAAGAAACCGTATGAGGCCTGAACGATCCTCAGGTTCCGTGTTAGGTATGCTATTAAACGAATTCAATTAAATTATTATTTCAGAGAATTTACATTTATCTTTTTCTTTTGTATTTAAAGGTTTATCAGATTCAGAAGATGCTCAAAGAGAAGCCAATAAACTTTTAGCGGATTATAAATTTAAAATGCAAAAAGCGGAACAAGATATGTCTACTTTACAAGCGACTGTTGCGAGGTTGGAGAGTCAAGTAATTCGTTATAAATCTGCAGCTGAAGCTTCTGAAAAAGCAGAAGATGAATTAAAAGTTGAAAAAAGAAAGTTACAAAGAGAGGTAATTCAATCAAATAAGCTTATTCTTTATTCGCGATGTAAATATAATCCTTTTCGTGATCGGTCTTTTTATTTTACGAATTGGTAAACGAGCGTATTACTAGAATTGCAAAATTATAATTTTATTTCTAGGTGAGGGAATCACAAGGTCGAGTTGAAGAATTGGAAACGGCGAATTCTCATTTACAACGACGGTTAGATAAGCTGAAAAATGCTAAATCAGCACTTTTAAAAGAACTTTGATAGTTTTACATACTCGCACGTCGAGTATGATACATTTCGTAAAAGGCCTGTAAATACGAAAGAAAAAAGCACATGTTTTTAGAAAGAAACGCGCAAGGACTTAGTGATCGCGTCACGTGTTCACGCGCAAAATCGAAGCGAAATCTTTCTAACTTTTAAAGACTATCCATGCGAACTCAATCCTCACTTTCCTTCCTACCTCCATTTCTCTTTTCTTTTTTTTCTAATTGTTACTCTTATGAAATTTTACAATCTTTTTATAAGTATTTATTAGTAAAAAAAACCTGTGACTGCATGTTATTAAGATTCACAATCAGAAGAAAAAACTCAAGACTACCGTTTGTAATCGTTTGCATTTTTTACAATCACGTCGATAATCGTTAAAAGTGACTGATGTTTTAAGAAGAAGTCAAGCTTACGTGAAAAAAAATTATACCAGTGCCTATGATGATAATCGACGATGAATTTAAAGTATTTATACCAGAAAAATTCCATCCAATAGATTTTGTTTGTCGAACAAAGATGCATTTCCGTAAATAAACCGGCTTGAAGCACGGCCTACTCCTTAGGAGCCTCAAACCAACTAACGCGGGCAAGACTCTCTAATTAAATTCTTTTACTTTGTAATTATATATTTGTAGACGTTAACTTAAAAATAACCACAACTGTATTTTGATTATTGATTTTTTTTTTGTTTTTTGCCAAGTATCTGTTTTCTTATTGCGACTTTTTAATTGTATTTCGTCTGTATTATACAACGTTTCTGTATTATAACTGAGAATGTGAGTGTACGAGTTGTAATTCAACTAAAAACGTGTTTTATCACTGCGTAAAGTAAATCATCTATTCTTTAATGTCCCGCATTAACCGAAATCGACGACAGATACAAGGCGTTTGTTTTTAAGCTTAATGATTGTTTCAAAACACGAAGAAAACTATATGTATATCTTGTTTGAAGAAAGAGATGATTCTCGTGAAAAAATTTCAGCCACGCGTCAATTTACATTTGTTGAAGCTGACGAAATCGTGTTATAAAAAGCTCTTTATTAAACAATTCATATTTACTAAAAATTTTACAAGTCTTTTTTTTCAAGATGTCAAATACCTTAAACATATTCACAATCAAAGCTGTTAATATTTTTTTGAATGTGTACATTTTTGATATTTTTCATGCATAGTAAATGAAAAAATTGAAGCTTTGAAAATAACATTTCCATATACAACTATAACTAACACAGATAGTACGTTAAATAAACAGATATTTTTATTTTGAGTTAGTAATAATATAAACTTAAAAATAAGAGGCTTCTCGTTGTCAGTGCATCGATCCATTTCGTTTAGCCCAAAGAGGACTTTGAGCTTCCGTCAACGGCTTGGTTGATTTTATAATGTTCATCGGCTTAAACTTAGGCATTGGCCTTGCTCTTACTTCCATTTTCTTTCTTAATTCTAAATTCTCGACTTTTTCTCTTTCCAATCTTTCTTGTTCTTCCTTTTTTTTCATTTCTTCAATTTCACTTTCTTTCTTTTTCATCTGCTCTTCAAACTCCTTACGTTCCTTGGCACGTTTATCAGTATTAAGTTCTGACAAAACGGCTACAGATTTTTGAGAAAGTTTACATTTAGGTTCCAAGATTTTTGGTACTGCACCCTGATGTTTGTTTTCCTGATTTTCAGTAGCGCTTGATGGAGGGCTTACTTTCTTTGCCGCTACAAACGGAATCAAAGGCTTTTTTATAAGACTTTTTGTTGCCAAATTCTCATGTGACTTTTTCAAGACATTCTCGGTTTTTTTTAAGCTGCCAATTGTGTTTTGAGGTTTCACAGATAAATTTTCAGTCGACTTTTTAAGCAAATTATCCCGGGATCGTCCTCTGACCAAAACCGGTTTGAACTCTGGGACTTTTTGAGCTTTAAAGCTTCGCGCTTTTTTTTCTTCCTCCAACAAATGCTTAATTTTTTCTTCTTTCTTTTTTTGCAATTCCTTGTGCCTTTCTTCAAAACTCAGTGATCTAGCAATTGTTATTTTCTTTGGTTTATCAGCAGATGCAGCTTTTTGAGGTAGCTTTGTGTAATTGGGCGTCTTAACGGCTATTGGTACAGGCCGAGCATGAAATTCAACCTTCTGTTTTTCTTTCTCTGACTCCTTTAACTGTTTTAGTTTTTCTTGTTTCTTCATTTGTAATTCTCTGTTACGAGCTTCAAAACTAAACGGCTTGACTTTAGTAGTCTTTTTCTTCATATTAACTGGTTCCAATGGAATTCCAAAATGTAAAACTTCTACTTCCTAAAAACAAATGTAAGTATGATTAGTTTTTAAAATTTTAAACGTTAGGTAATATAATATTAGTTAAAACAATCTCTAGTTAAGTAAGTTACCTTAATAATGACGCTTTTCTCATTTGTACTAATAATAGTTGGCACTCGTTTTGTATTCAGCCTATTTGGCTTCTTAACATTTTGATCCATTTTTTGTGAAGTTTGATGTTTCTTAACCTGGGTCAAATGAAAAGGTTCTGGATTAGTGATTACTTTTTTTTCTACTTTTTTAAGAGGAGCAGGTTTTTTCAAAATATCCTTGCGTACTGGGTTAGCTTTTATTTGATTTTGTCTAATTTTTTCTAATTCTAATCTTTCCTGTTCTTCTCTACTTATTGCTGTTACAGGTCTTGCTCTCTTTTTACACATCAGAGCAGGTGATGTTGCTTTAGTCAATTTGAATGATTGTCTTCTCAATATTTCTGTTCTTGTGGGCTTAACATTAGTTGTGCGGAATCGTTGAGGTGTAGCACGTTGAAATTTAGTAACTGCTTCTGCCATACTCACATATTTATTACCAGTTGGATTCTTGTGTATGCTTAATCTATGATTTGTTATACTCATACGTCGCTTCATTTGTCTATGCCATGCAGTTCCTGTCAATGTAGCAACTTTCTTTTTCGTGTTTGCTGATACCTTTCCTTGGACATTAAATGACGTAACAACTTTGCTTTTAGTAAGCGGTTTATTCCCATTATCCTTGTTTATTTCACCCTGATCTGATTTTGCTTGTGTTTCTACACCTTGTTCAAGTTGTGGTATTGTCTGGAGCTCTGATTCTATTTCTTGTTTTTCATTTGAGATTTCATGTTCAGTACTAGTACCAGTAAATTCCAAATTTATTTGTGAGGTTTCTTCATTAATTGAATTTTCACATTCATGTTCAATCTTTTCATCTTTTTTGTCAAACAGCTTTACCTTGTCATTATCAATATTTTTCTTATTTTTTTCATGTCCTTGCTCATTATCCTCATCGGAACTCTCCTGTTCGAGTGACACGTAGTGTGATTCATCAAGATCACATCTGGGAGTATTGAAAGATTTGTTAGCACACATTGACCTTGTTACCCTAATGGGTGTTTTAAACGTTGTGGGTGAATCCATTAGACACGTTTTGTTCATAGATTTATCACCTTTTAATTTTTTATAAGACAACTGTAAATTGTTCATAGCTTCACTCAACACATTTTCATACGTAGTCTCCTTAACATTATTCTTTTTACAACTTGAGCTTTTGCCTTTTAAATACTTGGGTTTCAAAGGCGTTTTGTCAAAGATGTTATCATTAGCATACGACTCATTAGATGATTGCTTGGAATGTAATGATAAATCGGAGTCTGCTGAGCCACACTTACTTCTATACTCATGTGCTTCATGTTTTTGAGAGAAAAAGTCATCAGATACCTGAGGACTAGCACCAATTAAATCTGCCCACTGGGGTGCATCAATGTTATCCATCTTGCTATTTGGAATATGATCTAATAATGGTAATACTCGAGGATTACTTCTTGAAGTAGATTCACTCTCTGATTTCACTCGTACCCCTGGGTTCTCTGAATCTACATAGTCTGCAAAAAAGAAAATATAAAGTAGTTATTTGGTGTAAAAACAAAAAACTTGAATTTTTGAAAAAAGATTAATTCGCGATTTTTATGGAATTACGCGTTTCTAACTACTGCTAAAATTCCTATGAAAATCTCTAAATCTGCCAACACGATTGTAGCGGACACAATCGTAAATATACACACAGTCCTTCCATCAAGACAACAACAAAACAATAATCACCGATTAACGTATTGACTCGACATTCACACACAAATTTCTCCAGATTTATAAATTTTCTTGCACGAGCGTAGACTCTCTCGTGCATCAACGAAGAAATAATAACGGCCAGAGTGTGACGAGGCGGTCCAGGATTGTACTCACCGTTTTCCGACCGTTCACTCAGCTTCCCAGTGTACGACCCCACGATGGCTGCCTCAGGATATACTTCTCGCTTGTCTTTTACTCTCTCGTCAAGGATTCAGCGGCTAATGCTTTCTTCACCGTAGCTTTCAAACAAGTGCCCAAAAGGCTGGTCTGCGAATGTTGAGGGGGGCTCCGTCAACCGTCTCTTCCACGGAAAGGCCAAGACAGGATAACCGACAAAGCGTCTCTCTCTCTCTCTGTCTCTCTTCGGGCCGGCTTTGAAATTCAAACGCGTCTGCTCGGCGCTGATTGGCCGAGGCTACGGCGGGCTGTCAGGCTGGCCAAAAGCGTTTACCGTTGCAGGCACTGCCGCCGCCAATGCTCTCGTGCAAATTTTCAATGCAACCGTTTTTCTCTTTAATCGTACGTTTGTATATGAGAGCCTTTTAAATTCGCCACAACTTGTGATCGTTGAGTCCTCACGTGCCGCGTGTCGAGGATTTTTCGAGTTCGACCAAAACTTTTACGTTAGACGCTTGACTTGGACGATCGAGGCTTATGATTTTCTTTTAAACTTACGCTTAATTAGCTAGATCATTAATTTTTATACAAAATATTAAGTACAGGTCTGTCAAATATTATTTCGTCTAAAAACGAAATCGAATTAATACACGCGTTAGGGTGAATATTCGCTTTAAATGGCGCAAGCCAACGGTGAAGAGCTGCTCTCTGTGTGCGGGGGCCGGGAAGAGGGAGAGGGCTCCTTGGAATTGCGCCGAAAAGTTTCGAGGTCGCTCTAATTATCCGCGTTTAAAAAATCAATGTTATCGGCGAGCCTATAGCGGTTTTGGATAAAACAGCGTTGGTCAGAATACTTTGACGAAAACGCAAAATAGGTCAGTTTATTTTATAAAGTTTCGATGCAGCCGTTTATTTTTTTTTTTCTATATTGAAATACTCCGAGATGTGTCCTTTTTTTCAAAGTTTATCGATTGTACATTGCAAAAAGATTAAAAGATATCGAACGCGGATGCGATAAGAATTTTTCAGATTACATCCAGCGGATTTTGGGAAATACTAGGGAATATAAGTGATTCAACGTTCTTATCCGGCAATGTCCTTGAATTTTAAAAGAAAATTACGCGCTTTTCTTTCTTTGAAGTTGATGTTGCATTAAAAAAAAAAAATTATGGCCTGCTATACATAATTTTCCCATGATTCTGTCAGATTTTAATCTGAAAATTTTTCACTATATACCTTTCGAGTAATCTACACGGTAATATGATAATACAGTATGATAGTCACGCTTTACGTAACGGATTATTTCAAACATCTTTTGGGGGCTCAGCCGAGAGCTTAGTTTTTCAAATACGGGAGAATTAGTGATGATTCATCCGTTATATGTCCGGTCGTGTTTAAGAAATGTTTTCTCATGCAGTCATTTGACAAAACAATTTGTTTATCGATAAATATATTGCAATTTTGTACCACGAACTATCAAGCTTATTTTGAATGCTTAGTATATAGTTATAAAATTGTTGAAATTACGAAAGGGTCCAGTTTAACTGCTAATGCATTTTTTGAATAAAATACATTCTTTTTTTTTGTTATGGAATGCATATCAATAGAATAATGAAAAAGAAAAATGTGGCTGTGTAGCATAACATGTGGTTCTACTGTAGATAACATTGTGAGACATGTAAATTTAGTGGGCTCGTATATCTCACGTGCCGGTAAACGTCGGCTTCGTCCACAAAAGATTTTAGAAAGTAGGTATATTTAATGTAATCAAAAAATAGTTCAACAAACGTATTTGCCATTTTAAAAGTCATCGGTAATTTCGGAAAAGAGAGAAAGTAAGAAAAAGAAAAAAAATGAATTCCTGCGTATTTATAGCTTTTTAATAAATAATGTGAATATATAATTTGCATTTACGCAGTTTAAGCGAATGTGCGCAGTTAAAAATCGATCGGCAATACAAAAAAAACATACAGGCGACCAAACCAAATGTAAAAACAGAAAAGATAATGAATAAAACAAAAAAAAAGAGGCTTCTACATAATCCGGAGCAGGGGCTGATAAAATTCGAGACGAAACTAATTTTGTAAGTTTAAGAAATCTCAAATTGATGAAGCAATGATGTTTTCGAATTCAAGTGCTATAGGGGGGCATTAACCCACGCAGACACAAGTGGCCGGGCGGCCCGAGAGAGACTGCCGAAAGAGAAAGAGATACGTGTACGTATACGTATATATATACAGCTAATGTTAGAAGCACGAGTGTATGTGCTAAGTATTACGGGCCTGGGCCAGCAACAAGAGAGCTAACGAGAAACTACGAAGAGCGACGGGATTCGCTCGAATATTCGCTCCACGCACTTGACACGTCTTGCCGGGGCTAGACCACAACGAAATAGGAAGACAAAAACATCGACAGTAAAAAAAAAGGAGCTGCTGGAGTCCGCGTCGTCGGCACGCGCGCGCGCTGCTGTTTCCCCTCCTCCCCCCCCCCCTCTCGCTCTCTCCCATCATATGTTTCCCCGTCGATAATCGCCGTCGTCCGCTGGCTGCGAAAGAGAGAGAGAGTGAGAGCAAACACAAACACATGTAAGGTGTTGATGGGCGCGCGGGGCTGAGGCAAGAGGGGAACTGCGATGCACGCGCGGAGAGAGAAAGAGAGAGAAAGAAGTTTAGTCAGAGTGTGCATGTGCTCTCGTTGAGAGCGTCGGCGGCAGCGACGACGCTTTGGTGTGCTTCTCTTTCTCTCTCTCTCTCTCGCGGTGCTTTGTTTTCGTCCGCGCGCAGGCTGCTGCACGGGCCAGAGTAACGCAGGCTCAGTACGTCAGAGAGAGCCCGCAGGAGAGGTACACAATATATCAAGCGCAGAAAAAAGAGCCGCCGCGCTCTCGGGGCCCGATATATACCCAGCGAGAGACACGCGAGAAAGAGAGCGTGCGTCGTGCGTCACGTTATAGGCCGCCGCACCTCCTCCGTTTTATCGCGGATTAGTCGCACACATGTGGCCCTCCCAGGCTCCCGTCGTTCTCTTGCGGATCAGTCGACCAGCGCCCAGTGGACGACCGACTGCTGCTCTGCTTTGTTAAAGACCCAGAGAGCCTGTACACGCGAGCCCGTCTCTCTTTCTCTCTCTCCCTATCTCTCTGTCTCTTTCCTTGCTGGTAAGCTCCTCTCTTTTCTTTCGGAGCAAGAGGTAGACTGCAGCTGCTGCTGTACTGCAGCCGCTTGTCAAGAGGAGCGGCCGAGGAGCAAGCTTTTCTAGGCCGCTGATACATCAAGTAGACGCGCGCGGGAAGGACAAAGAAAGTTGCGCGAAGCACTGACAAAGCCGGACTTCGATATGTGGAAACCGTTCGAGCCTGGTAGCTCACCAATTGACTGGTGCGAGGGCAATTACAACATCTCGCCCAGCATCGCCGAGTTCATGAACACCGTGAGTGCCTTTGTTGTGCTTTTTATTACGACTACTACCAACTCTCTTCCATTCCCATATTATTTCTCTCTCTCTCCCTCTAACTTGTTTTTTTTTCTCAATCCTCCCGAGCCTCCAGCTGTTCCATACTGTTTTTTTTTTCTCTCCTGTCGGTTTATCGCTTTCCTTTTGCTTTATCGATTTTTCGATTTTGCGCGGCGGAACTGCCAATCTCTTTATTTCACTCTCTCTCTTTCTCTTTCTCCCTTTCGATGTTTTTCTCTGACGCACCGTTTACCCTTGTACTCCATGTCAGATTTTGAATAGATATGGTTTTTTTTTCTGGAGTTGAAGGTCTGGTATAATTATTCGAATATTTGCAGTAAAAATCGTTAAAATTGTTAAATTGATTTTTTTTTTATTCAAACTGTACCTAACAGCACAAATTGTTGAGGAAAAAATATCAAATATTTTTTTGCTGCAGTTTACTACTATAATTTAAATAACATTCTACTGTGCGCTGTCATGAATTGTGTTATCAAATACTTCTAGATATATTCTAATCAATTTTTATTTTTATCTATGCTCACTAAAATATTATCTGTACTTTTAGTCATTTTTAATCACCAGATTACTAACAGAGATAATTTGTATTGTAAAATATAAAAATAATTCTCAAATACTCATTCTGCAAGATAAGGCTAAATATTTCTTTTTTTTTTATTTTTTATAAAATTGTATGTAATCTTTTGTACAAAAATGTATAGTAAAGTTACAGAATAATTATGCTTGTGTTATCACATAATAATTTTTAATAATGAGTATGACAACAATATTATAACAGGAAAAAACATTATTTCAGTTTTATTCTAATTCAAAATTTTAATCTTGTTTAGCTAAGCAATGTTGTTTTTCTTCTGCTGCCACCAGTCTTGATGCACCTATTTAGAGATTATGGTAGATTTGTTAATCCTGGAATTCACGTGATATGGTTTCTTTTGATGCTTGTTGGTGTTAGTAGTGCATACTTCCACGCTACCCTCTCATTAGTTGGTAAGAAGAAAGGAGTACTCTATTTATAAATAGAAATAAATGATGTCAGTATTTATACCGTTTAAAATTTTTTAGGCCAACTACTTGATGAGCTGACTATTTTGTGGGTTTACATGGCAGGTTTTTGTCTATTTCTACCTCGAAGATATTTTCCAACAATAGCTAAAAATAACCGCAAGAGGTTTTCACTTTTTGTGATACTACCAACTTTGGTCGCAACTGTATTGGCAACATTTCATCCTGCAGTAAATGCATTTGCATTAATGACCTTAGGAATACCAGCTATTGCATTTATGATTCTTGAACTGAAAAGGTAGATTTTAAAGTTATTCAATTTTTATAAACAATTTTTTCAAATGTAAATATTTTTTTAGGACAAAGTCTGGAAGAGTGTACAGACTAGGTCTCCGGTGTGGAGCAGTCTGGCTCTTAGCAGTAGCATGCTGGTTAAATGACAGATTATTTTGTGATACTTGGCTTAATTTAAATTTCCCTTACCTTCATGCTTTGTGGCATCTTTTCATCTTTATTGCAAGCTACACAGCTGCTGTCCTGTTTGCTTATTTTTCAGTCAAGGATGAGAGACCTCAACAATCTCCAATGCTCAAATACTGGCCAAGTGATGACTTTGAACTTGGCATTCCTTATGTCACAATCAAATGCTACATCAAAGTTGACACGCATTCAAATATATAAAAGACTTTGTTTTTAAACCTCATTAATTCAATAAACATAGGAAGGCTGATGATTAATTAATATTCTAAAGAGTATTAGTAGATTGTGCAATTGAGACTGAGTCACGTATTTCAATTATTTATTATGGAGACAAAGGAAAAATAGTTAAATAAATATCATCTGAAATTCATACAATAGATATTAAAACGCTTTGTATTAAAGAGAAATAAAAGAGTATGTAACTGCATTAAAGAGAAACACTTAGATACCAAATGTATTAATCTAATTAATACTTGTAAACTACGTCAAATTAGAAGCAGTTAATTTAACCAGCGTAAAAGCCAACCATACTCGAAATAAAACGTGATATTTGTGCATAAATATTATATAGAGATTTATAAAAACGTATGAATTTCAAATATAGCCAATAACAAAATTACTAAGTGCATAATATTAAAAATTGCTGGTGCAAAAATTGTACTTTATATTTAATTGTAATAAAAACAAAATCAAATAATCGATTGTTAACGATAATCGAACTTTTTCAAAGTTCATTTTTTAAAATTTTCTTTATATCAAATGTCAAGTGTTATTACATTTTTGCTGTACTGTGGGTGAGCATCCCTTTATTTAGATGTGCATTTTAAAAATGATTGTTTATTTTTTATCAAAATTTGTAATGTGAAAGCTTTTGCTTCATGTTAAATGTTTTAGAGTGTTATTTTATCAATAAAATCGTTTGTAACATGATAAAAAATATCGAATATTTATTAACATTTTCCTAACATTTTATTAATAATTTTTATACAATAAAAATCACAAATTTTAATTTTTTTAAAACATTTAAAGAAAAACTTATTTGTAAATATTATAGTCTACTAATGTTCTACAAAATCATTTAAAAAAATATATAGGTATAAGTACGATATGTAGATTCAATAAAAAAAACACAATATAAACATTAAATAGATTCTCCTCTGTAAATAACAATATTATTGTCGGTCTCGTAAATCTTGACTTCGTAAAGTAATTCAGGCTTGGGCAATAATTTTTTTATTTCATCGAACACGTAAATGGCAACGTTTTCGGTAGTCGAAACGACGTTCTTAAAATAAGGTACATCTTTGTCCAAATTTTTATGATCTAATTCATCCATGAGAATTTTTTTCATGTACACTTTCAAGTCCGAAATATTCATGACCATCCCAGTTTTTGGATCGACAGGACCTCGTACCGTCACTTTCACTGCAATAATAAATCACGTTACAGCAGTCCTTTTTTTTATGTAAATTAATCTATTTAAATTATTCGATCACTACGAGAAACTGCAATTAAAAAAAAAGAAGAACTTACACGCAGAAATATCTTAGTGCTTTTGTAAACAATTACATCATATCAAGGTCGAAAATGAGAATAAATTTAATTCGATCGTCGATAAATTTGTTCTACATTTAGTAAACGCGAAAGTAAGTACTGTGATTAAAGACCAGAATAAAAAAGATTTGGTAAAAGAGATTCAGTTTTCAAACTCGTTCGAATTTACGATGTATTTCCAAAGTTCGACTATTCCACGACGAATTATTAGCCCATCGTTCGAGAAAAAAAAAACTCGCATTATTTCACCCGAATTTACAAGCCTCCGGATGATTAAACTGTAAACTTTGCGCTCGTTTAGTTGGCTTATCAATACAAACTAAGCGAGCCGCATTATTTATTTACATAACTCCGTGCGCGCGCCAATAAATAAATTGTTTACCCGTGTAATTGTGTCCGTGGCCCCAATAGTTGTTGCACTTTCCATAAACAATTTTGTTCTCCTCGTCGCTCAGCTGCGGACTGGAACGAACCGAAAATTTGCAATTTTTCGATTAATCAATTTTGCCATCTAATACGCCCAAGAAAGTTGTTATTATTGGCCATTCAAGAAAGCCGAACGAAACAAATCAACAAGTGTTGCTCAACTGGTTAGTTATGTAAAGAAGACCGTGAGAAAGTAAGGAGTAAGGGGGGGAACAGACGCATTAGGGATTAGATATATACATAAAATAGGGAGTAATAATAAAATTTTCGTCAAAGGAAACGTATGCGCATTACCTGTGAAGCCGGTGACAGGACGATATGGATTCCTTTCGCGTGAGATAGCCAATCGGAGCGGGCATTTTTTCAATGTCTCTTCGTCCTGTCGCTGGCGGCTGTCGAGCGGAGAGTCAACGCGGCCGAGCAGCTGGAGCAAACTGAAGCTGAGATAGCGCGCGATAGTTTCTTGAACCGCACTTGCACGGAATATGTATCACGTTGCGCTAAGAGGAATTGATGTTGCGCGGGGCGGATAAGTATGCGAGTACACTTACATGTAATCCGCGCGAATCTGTGTTGATAAATCGATTTCAAGGTGAACGTGTATGCTGTACGTACACATAGTAATGTGCGGGTGTGCGTATGGTGAAAGGTTAGTCGCGCATTAGATAGCCGCGCCACCGTTTGAAAACTGTTGAATTGTTAGCCGCATCGAAATGGTTTTGGTTTTTCTAACTGTATTGTATCGTAATCGTGCGCGCTCGGGGTCCGTTCTGACTTTTTCTTTCGAATCCATTTTGATTTCGGAGTTGTAGTTGTGACATTCCATTAGTTTAATTAAATCGCTTGTGTAGCTCCTTTTTTATCGGTCGCTGCGATTAAATCTGTATTCTTCGACATTGAAAGTTAATCATTTTGACAGAATTAACAATTGTTCCAAAAAGCTTTTTATTATAATCCTGGAGTAATAAAAAGCGTTTTAACTTTACTGCAAATACGTTATCTTTTTTAATTTTCGTGCGCTGTGGTCCGAAGGGCCTTTTTAAAAAATAATTTATTAAGCGCGTATTAACAATAGAGAAACAAATTGTTACAAAATTCAAATTATACGTTAAACCGTCCGTAGAACATAAAAATAATCAAAATTTCTTCAAGAACAATCACAAAAGCAATAACCTTCGTTAGTACAAGTCTACAAAACTCTTAACCGCGTACGACCAAAAAAAAAAACGAAACATTCGCTCGAACAATTTATTAATCAACAATTTGTACGTTCGACAATGACACCGTCCCTAACACGCCGCCCGCGCGATAACCAATGAGGCGCGCAGAGTTACTGCGCAGACTCTGTACAGTGTGTGTGTGCAGCGCAAAGGAAGATACGCACTATTTTCAATAAGTCGGAGCGAGAGGGTCTCTCGGCAGCGTGTTTCTTTAGTGTCGTTGTCGTCGCCGGTCCCGACAGAGCCACGCGGTGTGCTCTTGCTGTGCGCGTTTTCAGTAAAACAGTGCCGGAGGAGAGACTGGCGCGTCCGTGTCTATACCCGGGAGTCTCGCGGGAAAAGCACGAGGACGTAGTCGAGGGAAACACACAAGTTGACGACAACGAGAGGGCAGACTCTCTCTCTCTCTCTTCAGCTCTGTATCATCTTTGCCCTCAGGATTTAGCGAGCAATGAGCGCCGAGACGAGCGACGACGGCTCGAGCTGCTACCTACTGCTCGAGGATGGCAGCGTATTCGCCGGCACGAGTTTCGGAGCACGACGCCAGCTCGATGGCGAGATCGGTGAGTTTGTATCCTATGACTCCTTTTTTTCTTCTTCTTCTTTTTCTTCCTTCCACTTGTTGCTGCTGTTGGGTGTTTTCGTTAGGTAAAAGCATTTCATGACGATTTCGGAGTCTAGAGGTAAACTCCGTAATTTCGGAGCCGCGCACTTTGTAGAATGTTCTACCGGCTATTGCGGGCTCTCGATATATACTTTGGGCCATTCGAAGAGCAAGTCGTAAGCCTCGAAAGTTTGTTACTTCAGCGCGACATTCTCTCCGCGGCTCCAGCCAAGGGACGCGTGTATATTTATTTATTTCTCGCTTCTCGGGCGGTTTATCAAGAAACCTCGTGGCCCGACTTAGCCGGGCCGCGAGCGAACTCGCGCGATAAGCCGCCTCGACACGTGCAATTTCGCTCGCAAAATTTCGGAGCATTTAACGAACTTAAGCGAATTGCTAAACACACGGGAGGACAGGGGAACGTTGTATAAGCAGGAAAAGGAGGCGTCGACGTATTGTCATCGTCGAAATTTAAAAGCCCAGGGCCGTAAAGCCGAAATCAAAACAATGGCTTCCGGGCGTTCGAAGCGCGGCGCACAGCTGAGCGCAACGTGCGCGCTTATATGTTACTGCTCCTTTTTTTCCGGCCGATAAATTTCCACTGCTCGGGGGAGCGCGCGCGCGCGCATATACGACGCACACACGCGCGCCAGACTCTACGGCCACGTGCACTCCACGCGCTTTCTCGGGCGCGCGCATCTATTGCTCTTCTTCGCGGCCTTTTTCTTTTTTTTTCGCTTTTACTTTTTTTTTTTGCAAGTGAGAAACGAGAAGAGATTAGAAGCACGTGGGCGCTTGATTGACGCGGCCAGTATGCTTAAATGACTCGGGACGTTGAACCTGACGGTTGATCGGATTTTATTAGGTGGAACAGGCGTCGCACTCTCGAGGCTTATTTAAAAGATGTTACTTTTTTGTCTTTACTCTTAAACATAAGAGTACGAGGAAGGAGGAAAGAATTTTTGTCGATTCAATTGATGCTCCCCGCGGGATACTTGATATTTCGCTAGTTTTCGACGCGTTAGCAGACGATGTGTAACGCATATCCCTTTTACGAGACACAGCTACTCGGCCGACGATATTGTTATATCAATATATAAATGTTGAAACGAGCGTAGCATTGTTTCGCGCACAACAAGCAAGATTTTTCGTTAGCTCAGCACGCGATACATTTCTAAAAGGGAAGAGAAAGTCGAGTTTGCGCCGAGATAAAACCTAGAGGCCCCCAAAACGAGAATGTACATCGAGGATGAAAAATTATGATGGCAAAAGAGAGAAAAACGCCGGAGAAAGCGGCTTTCCATGTGTCCGCAATAGGGTTGACAGTCGGACCGTTATAAATCTATTCACGATTGTTCGCAGTCTTCCAAACCGGTATGGTCGGCTACCCCGAGTCGCTGACCGACCCCTCCTACTGCGAGCAGATACTCGTGCTCACCTATCCTCTCATCGGCAATTATGGTGTGCCACATGACGAGAAGGACGAGCATGGATTATCCAGGTAAGCTCATTGGCAAAAACGAGTTTTTTATATATATATATTGCTTTTTATTTTTTATATATTTGTTATGCCGCAAGTTTGTCGTTACAGAGCAGAGCAAATCGTTATTCTTTGAAATTTATAACAACTTTGTAAATCAGTTGGTTTTAATTGCTATTCAATTGTTTTTTTTTCATCATTTCTTTCCTTATCGCCACAGAAAAGCGTGCGTATTATAAAAATCACGTGATCTTTGGAGCGCATTGATGAATCACTGCTGATTTCGCACTATTCCTTATTTTTTTTTTTTTTTAAATTATTTTTATTCAAAGCTCTTTTTACGCTGTTGTAATACGCTGCTTCTCACTCCCTCCCAGCCGTCGATCCACGTTTTGAAATTGCGATTCAACTTTGTTCCTACGCGATTAATCTACATTTCGTTTGTCAACAAAGTCACATGGTAGAGGAGTTTTTGAAACACTTTTTCTCCCCTCTCTCTCTCTCTCATTTCGCCTTTATCGGAGATTACGCGGACATTATCGGTTATCGGTCGTAATTAACTGAAAACTATACATCGATACGCCTCGGCAAAACTGTTGACGGATTTACAAAGTGTAAACGTAAACAAACTATCGGGCGCTTGCGACGAAGCTTCTTCCGCATTTTAGACAAGTCGGTGCGTGTGGTTGTTTGAAGAATTTTGTTATTCGCGCGCGATTAAAAAAAAAAAGAAGAAGAAGACGAGTAGAAAAGTATATGGTTGTTTTGCACAATAGTTGCCGGGCTGTCGGCCGACAGTTCGCAATAAACGCATATGCGAGATTGCTTAGAGCTAAAGGACCTTCAAAAAGATCATAGATTATTATATATCTCTAGCGATAAGAGCTGGCAAATATAAAAATCGCGGATATCAATGTTATTTCGAATTACTAATGTTACTCTCGCGTTTGCATCTTTCAATTCACTTAGCATACGCGCCAATTGTTTTTTCCGGCAGATTCGTCGAGGGAAAGCAAAATTTGCAAGACATTTCGTAAATTACAATCTCCACGTTTACAGATGGTTCGAATCGCGCAAGATCTGGGCGGCCGGGTTAGTGGTGAGCGAATTATGCAGCACACCAAGCCATTGGCGGCAAGCGAAGAGCCTGTCCGACTGGATGCGGGAGGAGGGTGTCCCGGGGATCCAGGCGATCGACACCCGAGCCCTGACGAAGGTGATCCGCGAGCGCGGCACCATCCTCGGGCGCATCGTCTACTCGCCGCCTCCGGCCCTGACCAAGCCTGCACCGCCGATCGTCGATCCCAACAGCCAGAATCTCGTGGCTAAGGTTTCACTGGTGAGTCCTAATATAACTCCTCCCTCCACTAAAAGCTCTCCTCTGCAGTTACTGACGATAGATTTTGTTTGACAGACGAAGAAAGTGACGTACAACGCGCAAGGCTCGCCGAGGATCTGCGTCGTCGACTGCGGCCTCAAGTACAACCAGCTGCGATGCCTGCTCGAGCGGGGCGCGAGGCTCGACGTCGTGCCCTGGGACCATGAGATTCAGAGCGAGCAGTTCGACGGCCTCTTCCTCAGCAACGGCCCCGGCGATCCCAGCATGTGCCGTCGGACCCTCGAGAATTTGCGCCAACTCCTCGGCTCCCCTCGGCCGAAGCCGATCTTCGGCATCTGCCTCGGTCACCAGCTGCTCTCCCTCGCTGCCGGCTGCAAGAGCTACAAGATGAGCTACGGCAACCGCGGGCACAACCAGCCGGCCGTCCACCACGGCACCGGGCGCTGCTACATGACCTCCCAGAATCACGGCTTCGCCATCGACGCCGGCAGCCTGCCCCAAGGTTGGCAGCCGCTCTTCACCAACGCCAACGACCACAGCAACGAGGGCATCGTTCACCAGCAGCTACCCTACTTCTCCGTCCAGTTCCATCCGGAGCACACGGCCGGCCCTACCGATCTCGAGTGCCTCTTCGACGTGTTTATCGAGACCGTGAGAAATCCCGGCGAGCAGCTGACCGTCAAGGAGCGACTCCACAGGAAGCTAAAGTACGAAGGGCCTATCGAGGCGCCGATCAGGCCGAAGAAGGTGCTGATTCTTGGCTCGGGCGGCTTGAGCATCGGCCAAGCTGGCGAGTTCGACTACTCGGGCTCCCAGGCTATTAAGGCTCTGCGCGAGGAGAATATCCAGACTGTCCTTATCAATCCGAATATCGCGACTGTGCAGACCTCCAAGGGCATGGCGGATAAGGTCTATTTCTTGCCTATCCTACCGGATTACGTTGAGCAGGTAATAACGAGATTCGGATCTATTTATCGATAGAACGTGTTTAAAGTTGTACGCTAATTGATTATTTTCGTTTGCTCACCAGGTGATCCAAGCGGAACGTCCCGACGGTGTACTGCTGACTTTCGGCGGTCAGACAGCACTCAACTGCGGAGTACAGCTGCAGAATAAAGGAATATTCGAGAAGTACGGGCTGCGTATACTCGGCACGCCAATCAAATCAATCATCGAGACGGAGGATCGTAAACTCTTTGCGGATAGGATCAACGAGATTGGGGAAAAAGTAGCGCCGAGTTGCGCTGTCTATTCGATTGAGAAGGCGCTCGAGGCTGCGGAGAAGCTTGGTTATCCGGTCATGGCGCGAGCTGCGTTCTCGCTTGGAGGCCTAGGTTCTGGATTCGCCAATAGCAAGGAAGAGCTGAAAATCCTTGCCCAGCAGGCTTTGGCGCACTCGTCTCAGCTTATAATTGACAAATCACTGCAGGGATGGAAGGAGGTAAGATATATATTTTTAAAAGTAATTTTAAAGTACATTCTAAGTGATTTTTTATTTGGTTGCTACACGTAGGTAGAGTACGAAGTTGTAAGGGACGCGTTTGACAACTGCATCACCGTCTGCAACATGGAAAACGTGGATCCGTTGGGAATCCACACTGGCGAGTCGATTGTTGTGGCACCAAGTCAGACCCTCTCCAACCGCGAATACAATATGCTAAGAACCACGGCCGTCAAGGTCATTCGGCACTTTGGTATAGTTGGCGAATGCAATATTCAATACGCTCTCAGTCCCTTTTCTGAAGAGTTTTACATCATCGAGGTAAATGCCCGACTATCGCGCAGCTCAGCTCTTGCTAGCAAAGCAACTGGATATCCATTAGCCTACGTAGCTGCCAAACTCGCTCTCGGTATACCTCTACCGGATATAAAGAATCTGGTTACTGGTGAGACTACCGCGTGTTTTGAGCCGAGTCTTGACTATTGCGTAGTTAAAATACCGAGATGGGATCTTAGCAAATTTCACAGAGTCAGCACTAAGGTAATAGTTTATTTTTTTTTGTTTCTACAATAGATTTTAACATGTAAGTAAAAATGATTATTTTTTCTTTTTTGTAGATCGGCAGTTCGATGAAAAGCGTGGGCGAAGTAATGGCGATCGGGCGAAAATTTGAGGAAGCTTTTCAAAAAGCATTGCGAATGGTTGACGAGAATGTGAACGGTTTCTGCCCGTATCTCAAGTCCGTGAACGACGATGAGCTGGAAAAACCGACGGACAAGCGCATGTTCGTTTTGGCTGCTGCGTTAAAAAAAGGCTACAGCACCGAGAAAATTTATCAATTGACTAAAATCGATCACTGGTTCCTTGACAAGATGCGCAACATTATCGAGTATTTAAATCGCTTAGAGAGTTTGGGCACAAATTTAGACAAGTCGAGTAAACTGTCATGTGAACTTCTACTTGGTGCTAAACAGCTTGGTTTCTCTGACAAACAGATCGCCATGGCGGTCAAGAGCACTGAACTAGCCATACGAAAACAGAGAAAGGAGTGCAGTATCTTTCCTTTCGTTAAACAGATTGACACTGTCGCTGCGGAATGGCCGGCGAGCACCAACTATCTCTATCTCACTTATAATGGTACTAGTCACGATCTTGATTTTCCCGAAAAATACGTAATGGTGATAGGTAAGATATACGTTTTCTTAATTAAGTATAATTGATTTTAACATAATACATCATGATTTTTTTTATCATAGGCTCAGGTGTATATCGGATCGGTAGCTCAGTTGAGTTCGACTGGTGCGCAGTTAGTTGTTTGCGAGAACTTCGCAACCTCGGCAAGAAGACAATCATGGTGAACTACAACCCAGAGACTGTGAGCACAGACTACGATATGAGCGATCGTCTTTACTTTGAAGAAATCTCGTTTGAGGTTGTAATGGACATTTACGATCAGGAGAGTCCTGAAGGCATAATTCTATCAATGGGTGGTCAATTGCCCAACAACATAGCCATGGATTTACATTGCCAACAGGCTCGCATTCTCGGTACCTCACCCGAGCAAATCGATGGGGCTGAGAATCGTTTCAAGTTCTCGCGTATGCTCGACCGCATTGGCATCTCCCAACCACGCTGGCGTGAGCTTACCGATCTTAAGGCAGCCGTTGAGTTCTGCCACGAGGTCGGCTATCCTTGTCTTGTGCGGCCCTCCTACGTACTCAGTGGTGCTGCTATGAACGTTGCACATTCGGATAACGACCTGCAGACATATCTGAAAAACGCTGCAAACGTTAGTAAAAAGTATCCAGTTGTCATTTCCAAATTCATTTTGGAGGCTAAGGAGATTGACGTTGACGCTGTTGCTCACAACGGCAATATACATTGTATGGCCGTGTCAGAACATGTGGAGAACGCAGGAGTGCATTCTGGAGATGCTACTTTAGTTACTCCTCCTCAAGATATCAATCCCCAGACGCTCGAGAAGATTAAAATCATTACCATGCAAATAGCACATAATCTTCAAGTAACCGGACCCTTTAATATGCAGCTTATTGCAAAGGTGATTTACTACCTTTTTAGATTTGTAATTATAATTTTATATCAACTTGCGTTTATACTTTATATTTACATTACTATTATTGAACAGGACAATGAATTGAAAGTCATTGAATGCAACGTTCGTGTATCAAGATCATTCCCATTTGTATCAAAAACTCTAGATCACGATTTCGTAGCCATGGCTACTCGATTGATTGTAGGAGAGTCTGTGGAGCCCGTTGATGTACTTGCTGGGTGTGGAAAAGTCGGCATTAAAGTTCCTCAATTCTCGTTTTCACGTCTTACTGGTAAGTTTTTCTATTTTAATGTTTACAAACAAAGGATTGTTTTCCGCACGAGTTACGAAACAAAATTTATTTAGCTGTACAAACAGAAAATGGATTTTGTAACTTTATACACTGCTCATAATCGCATAGTAAGCTCAACAGTAAATACTCAACTTGGCAAAAATGTTGCTTTCTCTTTTTCATGCTATCAATATTTCCTTATCAAAGCCTTCTTTATTTTTATATCTAATGAATTTCATATTTCTTTATCTTGTTAGTGTTTTATTACTGCAAAGTTATTTTGCAACCATTTATTAACAATAATAAAACCATTAATATTTTTATTTACTACTTTTTTTCCTTTAGGCGCGGATGTTACTTTGGGCGTAGAAATGGCCTCGACAGGAGAAGTCGCTTGTTTTGGAGATAATAGATATGAGGCATATTTAAAGGGAATGATGAGTACAGGATTCCACATTCCACAAAAAGGAATTCTTTTATCAATTGGAACTTATAAGGTGCACTCAATAAAATTTGAAATTACAATTTTTACGTTATTATTTACTAACTAATTAGAATTATTAATTTTTTAGCACAAAACTGAAATGCTACCGTCAATTGCAAGTCTACAAAAAATGGGATTCAAACTGTACGCCAGTATGGGAACGGCCGATTTTTATTCAGCTCACAAAATTGATGTAAGTATTAATGCAAATTTTTTCATCAATGCAGAAATATTCAAATTTATTATTTATAAAATATATATATTTACATTAGATTGTAATAAAAAATTGCTTAAAATAATGTTTGATCTAGTATAGTTATCATGCATAATGTCTAAATGTCTATTTACATACATAATTAACAGTACGGTCAGGTATTGGCTTTATTATAAAAGGTTTCATTCACAGCTTGTAGGATATATTATAACAAAAAAACTCGTTTAACAAATTTAAACAGTTCCAGTTTATGAAAGTTATTAAATTAAATTAAACTTGATATTTTACGTTTTTAAAAATGTATCCAAGGACCACATAAAACAGATACGTAAGTCCATCAATCAAAAATTAAAAAAAAGAATGTAATTAATAAGTGATCATGAGACTTTGCATCATCAAAGCTCATGTTAAGCTTAGGTGTGAAAAAGTTTATCCCTAATCTTTATCTCGCACTGAAATATCACCCAACGCACTGACAACAATCTCACTTAAGTCGCTTCTGTCTCTTCCACATTCTTGGAGCTACCATTACTGGAGACACTATTCTCACGGTTGAGACTTCCATTAGACTGCGGAGGAAAAACCGGAATTTGGGAATTGCGTCGTGGAGTTTCCGGCGCAAACCTCGTCGCCCTCACCGGCAGGTTCTTGATTTCGCGCACCCGCTGATGAAAATGCCGAACCATATCCATGAATTCGAAATCTTCGGCAAGCAGATCAGCTAACAAGCATATTTGTTTGACGTAGGCTTGCTTCTGTCGTTCGGCCCCCAACTCGTGGCAGCAGCTCGCCATCTTCAGGAAGTGATCGGCAAAGAAGACTAGCAATCTCGACAACCTGTATCTCGTCAGAGCTCCGCATTTGTCCTGTTTAACAAAAAAACAAGATTACACAATGATGCACCGAAGAATCGAGGCAACATTTTTGAAACTCACCTGGATGTCTATGATTGAATCGTGCCCGGGAAGTGGCTTGATAACCGCCCTCGAGCTGCGCTTGCGCGTCTGGGCGTATTGTTCGTTGTAGATCTTGGCCTCGGTCCAGAAGTCACGCTCGGACTCGCGTCGAGAATAACCCGAGCCGCTAGCCGTGAGCTCGCCAGGATCGCTCACCGAAAGGTTCTCCAAAGCCGGATTCCTGATGACCAGCTCGTTCTCCGTCAGCAGAAACTGCAGCTCGCGATAATTCAGCCTCGGAATGATCGGCTCGTTCTCATTGGCCACGTACTCGATCTTCTCCATGGCGTGGAAGACGAACATCACCGGGTTCTCGATTATGCGCTTGAGCTGCTTTTGCGCGTGCAACAGCTCGTCCCTGCTCGCGTTGGCGAACAGGTCGCGATTGTGCATGAAGTAATCGAGCATCGTGTGCTGCTGGACACGACTGTGCAACGACTCCAGCAGTTTCATCATCCAGCCACCTGCAATCATCGCGTTTATCGCATGAGACACGCGTGACGCTGGATAGCCACAGTGACTAGTTCGGACCTCTACTCACCCATCTCTAACTCCGACCACTCTGGCTGCTTCTCTACCATCCAGAAAATAAGATTCCTTATGTGGCCAGGCTCGAGCCCCAGACTAGAGCTGACCGCTCTAACGAACGTCTTGTGCAGCATCAGAGCAATCGTGAGGACAGTTGCTTGACTGGCGCTGAAGCAAGTTTCCAGGTACCTCTCCGCCCCGGGAAAGCTGAAATTCCAATTGAGCTTCCAGAGCGACTGAACGGGCTTGCCGTCGAGAGGCCTCGCGCCTTCCGGCACCAGGCAGCAGGTGAACTTCTTCGCCTTGAGCAGATCCTCGTACTTGGGCCAGTCGCCTCGATTACGCTTGAGCCAACCTCGCGCCCAGTCAGGCCAGGGGCTTCGGAAACACGGGATCACCTCGTACTGCTCGATCTGGATGTAGTTGTGCCTGAATAAAAGCAACAAGAAATGTAACTTTTCATACTCAAGACCAGAGTGGATTGGATGGATCATACACTCACGACTCGGTCGACGTGTATCCGATCTTCTCAAGCCGTATGGTCGCGTCGCAGCGCTTGGCGCTCAACAGCTCGGTTTCGTCGAAGTTGAGCAGCTCACCCAGCTGGTCGCGGAAGGCCTGCATGAAGTGCTTGGCGAACTCGTAGCCATTGACGTAGACGACGTCGTAATTGCGGGCGAGCTTCGCCTCGCGTATTCGACGCTGCTGGCTGCTCAGGCGCTTCGGCTCGTTGCGGGCGTTGTAAATCTGGCCGTCGTGGGTGTAGGTCACGCGTTTCATGCAGCGCGACAAGACCGCCCCGAGACTAGCCGAGGCGCTTGTGCTCCAGTCGCTGTCGCTGTACGTGCCCGTCGTCGTCGAGCTGCTCGAACTCGCCGAGCTGCGGGATTGACGGCTCTGCGACGATCGACGAGAGCGGCTTGCTTGCTTCGAACGCACTTGCCTGTAGACGTGAACAATGTCGTTTTTATTGGAATTATTAAAACCCGTTGTTGGGCTTGATTTTATTTTTTATGATGAAGCACACGGGAACGTTGGCTGATCGATCGTCACGAGAGGTGCGTGATTTATTCGTGACGCACATTACCGGCTAATCCACCTGAAATCTTATCGTGGCCTAAAGTATAAATTAATTTAAACTTTAGGCCGCGATAAAAAAAAAAGGTGCTCGAAATTTGCCACCGATAATCTTGCATCGATAAAAATCACGAAGTCAATCTTATTTGTTTTGTTCGCATTTTAGAAAATTTGCTATAATTTGAAAAAAAATATAAGAAATGGATAATAAAGAAATTCGGACCTTGGATTCCTTCTGCCATTGGTCGCTCCATTATCAGGCCTGGAGGACGAGGCAGCCGAATTCTCATTCTCGTCGTCGTCGTCATCATCCTCGTCGAACAAGTTGGGCATGGAAGTCGAGGCTTGACGAACAAGCCTACCACGTTGATCTCGCCTAACTACCGGTCCATAAACCGATTCGTCCTCGCTGTAAATCTCCTCGGTCTCGACGATCGACGACAAATCGGTCGTGTCCGAGCCTGGGCCTAGTCTCGGCGCCGGCACGCTCGACTGCTCCAGTCTTGCGTAACCTGCGTCCAGCAAATGCGTTTGCGCTTCGTAATAACAGGACTAAGATTGCGGCTTATAATTTTAAAAATTTGGAGGGATTAACTCGTGGGAAAAATGAAAATCTCGAAAGAAACTCGCCGGATGACTTACAACTCTTGCGTAACAAATACGACGACGTTATCTAATCGTGTGTAGCGATCGTTAAAAAAAACGTGTGGGTGTAATGCTTGAACTTGTAATTCTACTTGTTTGTTTCTAATTGTTCAGTAATGTGTGAAATTATGATAAGGCAATTAAGTAGTTTTGAGATGATGAACTGCATAGGGTCGAGATTAACGACACTATTTTCTGTGAAATAGAGAAACTTTTTGTTCGATGCTACTCTCTTTCTGGCGCTCTATCGGTATACGGTATACCGATATACTATAATCTTATTTCAAGTTCATCGGAAAAGATTATTGGATCTTTTGACTTGTACACGCGCGCGCGTTAAGTCAAATTGCCAAGGATAAATGAGAGCGAGAATAATAATTTACGATAGCGCACGCGTTTTATCTTTCTCTCCTACGGTTCAATATCCCCCACTGGCGATTTTCCAACTTTTTTCCATGTCACCAGCGATCTTTTTTAAAAAGGCAAAATTTAAAAACCAACCTTGGCTGGCTTCCTTGAGAATGAAATTGTAATTTCGAGTCAACTCGGTTGGATCGGAGTAGTGTCGAGTGTCGTTCTTCTCCGTCACCACGACGTTCTCGAACACCGTGTAGATTTTTATAGGCCTGAGCGGCTCGATGGTCAAGTCGTTTTTGTCGGATTTGCAGTTGGAGGTGAATCTTATGCGATCGGTGAAATGCTCTCGCATCACGTCTGGTAGCAGGACTGACTTTTCCGGTAGTAGTTTGTTATTCAGCTCGGCTTCGATTTCGTTCAGTTTATTACGAGCCTCTTCCATTTCCCTGTTGTAAAGAGAAAGACAAATCTTCGTCATATTTCTATGTTATTGATAGATTGACAGTTTATTAATTAGGCAGCGAATCGTGACAGATCATCGTGGTGTAACGCATCACAAAAATTTATATGTAAGAATTTGCTGACTGCTGGTAAAAGTAATCTAAAGGCTCGATTAAAAATTCATTATTGCTTTTATCAAAATTTTATATATAACGCTCTCAAACGATTAGAAGAAACTTTTATCGAAATAACCTGTTCTTGCGCAATAATGTCTATTAGTACTGTAAACTTTATTTCATTGCTCTTCCGGCCTGTTAGGTATAAACAAATTTATAATATTAATAAAAAATGGCATTCTTTTTTTTCTAATTACGTCACATCGATAGTAAGATCTAGAAGATTAGTAACACACGCAGATAAAATAAAAATGCTCGATTATAATTGTGAGACAATGCAACGCACTTAATATAATTAACTTCGTATCTGCGATAGCCAAATTCCATTAAGAGGTATCTTTATCTTTTATAAAAGTAAAAAAAAATGTACATTGTATCACTAACGCTGGCAAGGATTTTTGAGAATAATCGATGTGAATAATAATGTGTAAAAGTTAAGCTATTGAGCTATTGCCGAATTTTATTTTCAGCGCTGACCAAAATCAATCAGCCAATCTTCAAAAACTCAATCTTGCTACTTTACCACGTGATAAGAATTTTCTGATAAAAATTATCATACAAAATTGACGCGCTTATACCTTCAAAAAACAAAAGCAAAAAAATTATTTTCTCAAACTCAAATGGGAAAATTTATCTTACGCACTAAAAGTGCTCCTATCGGGTATCAACCTTCCAACAACTACCAAAATTGGTGATAGGCGATTACTTAGTTTTCGCAAAACCCATAATTTTCTCGAAAAGTTGTCTTTTTCGATAAAAAAAAACATCTGAATTTTTCAACATACCAATCAGCATCAGCCCGTCAAGCTCGACACATCTCACTTCACTCATATTATATCTTTCACGCACAACACGTAAACAAAAGATATACATCACAAACTCACATCTCATAGTTCGAGAACAGATGTATCGAGAGCAGCAGATTGTTGAGTATGAATACATTCGGCCTCTCTTGAATGAGCTTCTTGGCGGCGGTGAGCTCGGAATCGGCATAGCGCTCTGTCCCATTGCCGGTCCCATTCGTCTGGGCCTCGGCAGCAGGCCGGCGCGTCCTCGAGCGCGGCTGCAGCGAGCTGCCCACGTGGCCCATCCTGTCGACCAGCCGCGACACAATGTTGCCCGGCATGGGCATAACGTGTTTTTTTCTCTCTCTTCCTCGCGCTTCAGCTGCTACGCTGCATCTTCGATCTCGCCCTCACCTTCGCTCGCGGAGCTGCGACTCGCGACTGTGCCGTCGACGCCGTACTCTCCCTCACACCTACGTCGAACGCGACAATCGGCCGTTACGGCGATTGGTCAGTTTTGTCTTATCGCGAGTGATAACGAAAAAAGAAAAAAAATAACGAGTCGATCGCTCTCCGTGCGTTTTTAAAGTGGAGGGAGAGGGGAACTCCTGGGTATACTGTTAGGAGTATGGCTTGGGAATTACTGTAGGTCGATTCAATGCTTGCTATTGTTATGGGATGTTGGAGGATAGGATTTTTCTGTTTTTAGTACAGGATGTACGTTGCTTGTCGATTGTCTTGTAATCTCTCGATGTTCCAAGTACAAGGACAGGGGGACAGATAGGAGGGTCACTTTGATGCTTGACTCTCCGATCTATACGCATAGGGAATGAGCTTTTGGTCGATATATTTTACGGGCTTGCGATAATCCGATTGCGGAGACGTGAATTCCAAACTAGTTAAGTCAGTCATTATCGTCGAATTAATCTGCCTGTTATGATGTTTCGAGGGTTAGCCCGATAAAATCTCGCCGAATATAATAAAGTGTGCGCTCACGACGCCGATGAATGAAGGTGAAAAAATGTATCCCCGCCGAGATAATCAAATTTTGTCAAGCGATTCCAAGGAACAATATCGTAAGCTTTAAATTAGGAAGAGAACGTTTATTTATCCTCAAGCTCTTAGTTATACGTTAGAATCGAACTTCTACGCAAATTGCCAAAATCCCTATCTTCTTCGAAACTCGTCAAGCATCGAGATCTCCCCGCGTGCGCGCTTGTTAACCGATAAATTGAAAAGAATCGTTATATATCTTATCAGATAGAAATGTCGATGCGCAGAAAAAAAAATCGCGCTAATTCCGCCGGGGCATCTATTCGTTTACGAAATCCCCTGAGGAGTTCTCTTTTTTTCTTTTTGAAAATTTTTTTTATTCTCTTATCGTCGCACTCGTACGAGTCCTTTTGTTACTTTTCAATAGAGTCGATTACTCTTGTTGTGGCGCGATTAAGCGCTGTACGTTTTTTCGATAAAGACGCACGTAAGTTCGTCTGAGCAAGAGCAATTTTTGAGAAATTCCTTTTTTTCTGCTCGATTGATCTCGAGTGCGTTAGAGCGATCGTTTGATTAATATTAAGTATTTATTTGTTTCGTTTTATTATGATTCTTCGATTTTTTTTTGTAATCACATTTCCGACTCTCGACGATTTTATATACAAATAGAAAGCGATTAATCTTTAAAAATATGATAAACTGATAAGTAATGAAAGCTGTCGCTAAAGGTATTATACAACTATGATTGTCATTGTCGTCGTTGTACCGGATGTCGATCTACAAAAATTTACAAACAACTCGCTGAATCTATATACTTATAATGAAAAAAAGAAATAATTTCCGCTACTTCATGTCCAGGAAGTAAGATTTCGTTTAGAATCCGAGATATCCGCATTTATCATCGAACTTTTCGAGAGAGAAAAAAAAAGTTTCTCGATAAAACTACGAGCAATACGCGAATGCAATTAAAGCCAAATCGGCCCTATCGCCAATTCTAATCTCTCGCGTTTAGCCAGAACAAAAAAAAACATAACTCTCGCGTTCCGCGAAATTCGATATAATAACGAAACAAAGCAATAAACGGTGTAATTCGCGCAGTTTAAGCTTATACATTGGTTTTCCATTAACAAATCCACTAAATCGAGGATGAAACGAATTACAGGTGGAGCCGGTGCAATGGACTTTCGAGGACGTGGTCGAGAGCGAGGACTCGAGCCCGAGCGAGCTGCGCAATCTCGCTGATTTTCTGTCGAAGAAGCACTTCGACTTGGTGATCAATTTGCCAATGAGGACCGGAGGAGCTCGGCGTGTCTCCAACTTCATGACCCATGGCTATCGGACCCGAAGATTGGCCGTTGACTACTCGGTGCCGCTCATTACCGACGTCAAGTGTGCCAAGCTGCTCGTTGAGGTCTGTCATGATTTTTATCATTATTTTTTTTGTTTTATTTGGTGATTGTACGATAATTGGAAAAAAAAGAAAAATATTTTAGAATCACAAGTTAAAATGTTTTGATAATTATTGGAGTTTAGATAAGTGTGACTTGAGCAAACATTTTTTTTTTCTTTCAAAATCAACATTAATTGCTATATTTGGCTGCTTTGGTTCCGCATTACACTTTGGGAACGTAGCCGTTTAAACCTTGTCGAAGTAAATTACGATTAACGTCGATTATCCCTGTATATATATGTTACGAAGATACAATATCTCACCACATAACTCTAATACATTTTTTCCCGAGTTTCGCGAAGGAAAAACATTTAAAAATAATATAAAGGTGGATTAAGATATATTAATTGAGTCACGTTCTAAAATCAATTGATGATCGTAGGAGGATTATAGGCGGCTAATTAACAAACTCACTTCACGGGATCTATAAAATTGCAAAAAGCTTTTATTGCGTCAAAGTATATCGCTTATTGAGCGCCGACAAATTATATATATATCGATTATTATTCCAATAATCAAATCAATAAATTTTGTGATAAAAAGAAATTAATGACTCTTCAAAATCGATGGCTGTTACGCACGCGGAAAGTATGAGCCGGGGCTCTATCTGCGATTTGATCAGATTATTTCAACGTAATACGATACACACTTTAAACCCTCGACTGAGTCATTTTTTTTAAGGAGACAAAGAGTAAGCCTCGCGCTCGTTATACAAATCAGGGGCAAAGTGTATCACGTACTGAAATCTTAAGCATTCACGTATAACACCGGCCGAAAGCCGCTGATTATTCTGAAAATCTGCAAAGATAGACGTATAAAATAACAAAAAGAAAAATTCCAATGCAAATGACGAGCTATCTCTCCTTCCCTTCGAAAACAAACAGGCAATGCTGAAGCTGGAGGGCAAATCGCCGCGCATGAAGACCCACACGGACTGCGTGTCGTCGCGGCGTCTGCTGCGGCTGCCGGGCTTCATCGACGTGCACGTGCACGCGCGCGACCCCGGCGCCACGGAGAAGGAGGACTTCGAGTCGTGCACGGCGGCGGCGTTGGCCGGCGGAGTCACCCTCATCCTCGCTATGCCCAACACCGATCCGGCGGTCATCGACGAGTCAACCCTTAGCTTGGCCAAGGAGGTAAGCCTTCGTTTCTCTCTCGTTTCCCAGTTACACCCCTTGTGCTTAAACCTGTCTTTCTGTCATTCTTGTTCGTCGGATACAGAGAGCACGAGGAGGTGCGCGCTGCGATTACGCCCTTTACGTCGGCGCCTCGTCCGACAACTACGCCAGCATAGCCGATCTCGCAGCCCAGGCAGCCGCTCTGAAAATGTACCTCAACCACACGTTCACCACGCTCAAGCTCAACGATCTCAGCGTGTGGACCAAGCACTTCGAGCACTGGCCGCACAAGTATCCGATCTGCGTCCACGCCGAGGGCCAGACAACAGCGGCTGTACTTCTGCTCGCCAGTCTGCATAAGAGGCCCATACACGTTTGTCATGTAGCCCGCAAAGAGGAGATACAGATCATACGCGCGGCTAAGGAATCGGTAAGCCATTGCAGCAGCGTTGCTCGTTTGGTTTATGCGGTGGTTGCGGCTGAATTTTTTTTTTTTTTTTTCATTGATATCGATTTTAGGGACTGTCCGTCACGTGCGAAGTCTGCCCGCACCATCTGTTTCTTTCTGAGGACGATCTGGATAAGATTGGTCATAGCCGGGGCCAGGTGCGACCGATGCTTGGCACCAAGGAGGACGTCCAAGCTCTCTGGGACAATCTTGACGTCATCGACGTATTCGCTACGGATCACGGTAAATGATACATTGGTTTTCACTCAAATATGTGTACTCGCAAATTCAATCATGACCAAATCGCCAAAAAAAAAAAAAAAAAGAAACATAACGACTCGTCAAATTGATCGACGAAAAATCATAAATCGTCAACCGATAACGGCATTCCTTCCAGGACAGCTCCACCTATATAATCAATGGCAATAAAGTTATGCAACATCGATACATCCGATGATGTACGTGACGAGTGTAGAGGTCGATTTTTCCCGGCTTTCATATCGCACTACCTTGCCAAGTGCGGGGAAAAAAGCCTCTCTCTCTCTCTCTTTCTTGAGTGCTAGAGAAAATTTCCGGGATTCCCCCGATCGTGTGCGCTTTTCCGCACTGACTGATATAGACATGTAAACGTTTGCCGTTTCAGCGCCGCACACACTGGAGGAGAAATCTCGCGAGTCGCCACCGCCGCCACCTGGCTATCCGGGCTTGGAGACGATCCTGCCCCTGCTCTTGAACGCCGTGAACGAGGGCAAGCTCGAAATGGAGGTCAGTATCGCGGCCGTAGCGCTATCTCGCTCTATTAACAGATAACGGCATCTCTCTGTCCCTCGGCTGACGAGCGCACGCGGCGTGTGCTACACGTGACGCCGATCTTCGCGACGGGCAAAAAAGTGCGCGTGTTTTTTTTTCGTTTTACGATTCAACGCTGCTACGCATTGCACGAGCGCTTGCGCGTCTTATCTACGCGGCGCGGCGCAGCTTTTTCCCGCAAAGCGTTGAGCTTTCGTTTGCCCCGGCTTATCGCTCGCGCGCGTGCCTGGGAATGAAGTGTGAATTAAGAATCAGCCTGCGCGGCTGTATAAAGTCGTTACGAAAACCTGTAATAAAGAATGCATTTACCCCGAGGACTATATAATAATGCGGCTGTTTGCGCGACTTTCAGGATATCATCGAGAAATTCCATCGCAATCCAAAGCGCATCTTCAACCTGCCCGATCAGCCCAACACTTACGTCGAGGTGGACATGGACGACGAGTGGGTCATACCCGAGGCCATGTCGTTTACCAAATCCAAATGGACGCCATTCGCCGGCATGAAGATACGCGGCTCCGTTCACAGGGTCGTACTGCGCGGCGAAGTGGCTTACGTCGAAGGCCAGGTACTGGTGAAGCCGGGCTTCGGGCAGGATGTGCGCGAGTTGCAGCGCAAGCTCAAGGTAGTCGTGCCCACGACGCATCAGTCGGTGCCGGAGATCGTCAGCCGGCCCAACTCGGCGAACTTTGAGACGCCGAGGAAGGGATACTACGACAGATTCGACGATGACGAGCCTCTCGGTGAGCTTTTTATTTTATTTATGCGTAAGGATACGCGTTGAACTTTGTACTAACGAAGGAAACTTTTCGACTTACCCAGAGGCCTATGGACATTTTCTACATCCCTCGGCAAAGTCAACGGTCCACTTCGCTCAGGACAATCAGCCGACGCAGCGCGTCCAGTCGCCTCTGCCTTTCAGTAGTGCGACTCGTTATAAGAGCGACAGCAATCCGAACCTTTTCGTTCAGCCGATATCTATACCGCCCAGCATTCCGTCTTTGAATCATGGCCTCACCGGGCACAACATCCTTTCCGTGGATATGTTTAAAAAGGAGCAGCTGAAGGATATTTTCGATATTGCTCACGATTTGCGCAAGAGCATACTTGCCGATAGACCACTCGATCACATTCTCAGGGTATGTGGTTTTTTTTTAGACGAAAAAAGAAATTGTATTTGTTTATTTTTGTCTGAACCTGTTTTTATGTCATTGTTATTAGGGAAAGGTCATGGCGTCGATGTTTTACGAAGTTAGCACGAGAACGTCCTGCAGTTTTGACACGGCCATGCAGAGATTGGGAGGCAGAGTCATTCACATGGACGAGTCAAAGTCGTCGGTTAAGAAAGGAGAGACGCTCGAAGGTTACTATGCTCAACAACAACTACATAATAGCGGCATTGAAATAAAAGCTTATTTTAACACAATCGATTTTCAGACTCGGTCGCTATCATGGCCGGTTATGCTGACGTGGTCGTTCTTCGGCATCCCGAGCGCGGCGCAATGAACGTAAGACTTATCGTACTATACGCATACCATTATCTCTGCTTATTGTTTCTCGGTACTGAAAATTTTGTTTTTCCAGAGAGCAGCAATGCGTTGTCGCAAACCCCTAATCAATGCAGGCGACGGCGTAGGGGAGCATCCGACTCAAGCGCTGCTTGATATTTTCACGATTCGCGAGGAAATGGGTACTGTCCGAGGACTCACGATCACGATGGTTGGCGACCTTAAGCACGGCCGTACAGTGCACTCACTTGCCAGGTATGTTGGAATCTTCTTTTCTTTTAGGCTCAAGAACGGCATTTAATGTGCGATTGTAAAGCGAGAAAACAATTGACAATGAGAATGTTTATAGATTTAAGAAGTATTGCGCTCTGATTGAGAAGTCAGCTTTCTAGTTATATTACTTTGCACGAATCGTAGATAAGTGTGGGCAGATTAGAATTTACGTCAAAACAAAGTGGCACGCGCATTGTTAGCGCTTTGATTTGTAACGTGCGAAGAGCATCGGTCGCTGCGACGCCGCGCAATTTGAATCGGCATAACGCGAATAAATTACGAGAAAGACAGATAGACCGAGCGAGAAAGAGGAACCGGTAAATGGAATATTAATTGATGACGTTATTACTTTGCATATTCGTAAAGGTTGTTGGCATTGTATGAAAACGTGCAACTGCGCTACGTCAGCCCGCCGAACTTGGGCATGCCCGTTGAGATCGAGAATTATGTGGCGAGCAAGGGAGTTCCCCAGGAGAAATACAACAGACTCGAGGATGTGCTGGGCGAGACCGATATTCTTTACATGACGAGAATACAGAGAGAGCGATTTGCAACTCAAGAGGAATACGACAAAGTATGCTATTTTTATAATTTTCTGAAAATCAATTAAACGTAAAAACAGCTAGTTCCTTGAAATACTGACGCAACTTTATTAATCCTGAATAATTGATTTTTTTTTTGTTCACAGGCATGCGGGCACTTCGTAGTGACACCGCAACTGATGACACGTGCCAAGAACAAGATGCGCGTGATGCACCCGCTGCCTCGAGTCTTTGAGATAAGTCCTGAATTCGACAACGACCCTCGGGCCGCTTACTTCCGGCAGGCCGAGAACGGAGTCTACGTGCGCATGGCCCTACTTGCCATGGTGCTGGGCCGCTGTTGAGGCATCTCTGGCCTCCTTCACCTCCCGAGCGGGCTGCTCGTTCCGCGAAGGCTACTGCTTGGTACCAGGACATTTCGCAGTCAATGTGCAACTTGAGGGGACGCGCGCGACCACGCAGCTACGTGATTCTCATGTCTCTTTCTCTCTCTCTTTATTCTTTCGGCAGCCCTGGTATACGTGATTTATTGCACGCGTCCAAGATGTACCGATTGATTTGTAAGCGTCTTATGATTCAGGTACTTCTCCTCCGCCTTGCCCCTCTCCGCGGTTGCATACTACGACCGACCAAACTTTTTCGCAAAGCAATCGCAGCTTTGTTCGCGCCTTATACAACGCGATTGGCTTTCTGGGCTAGTGAAACGATTCTCTTGTCACGTCGTTTATTTGCAGTCTAACTGTAGGTTAAACTGTTATATTCTTTAGTTGTGATAGATATTGCTTAGTTGATGATGTTGGTTTTATATTCTGATTTTTTTGACACTTTTTATTTGGACGCGAGAAAGTGAAAATTATGATTTCACCTAATCAAATATTAGATCATTTATTTTAGCAATTTTAAGGGTCAGATGAATAATTTTCATATTAAGTAAAGAGAGAAACCCTAACATTCCAGTTTTTAACATCGTTTTAGATATTTGTTTTGTCAGAATGTGATTTTTTAACTTATGCTATTAAGTTTACGAATAGAATATTTAAATATACTGAATATATACTGCAGTTTAAATACAAGAAAATTATTTTTAACATACTCGGATTTGCCGTTTATTAAATATTGCAGTTCTTAGATAATATAATTGTTGGAAGATGATTCTACAAGTCGAGTTAACGTTTCAAAATATTTCAGATCTGTTTAGAAATATAAATATTATTATGTTGCAAGTGGAATTGCAATCAAATTATGACTATGGCACTAAGATTGACTGTTGATAAAAAAAAAACTATAATTCTGAATCTAACAAAATAATAAATTTTAGAATTTAAAATCTTTAAGAAGAAGCATAATGTTTCATGTAATTCTACGTGATTGTTTGAAAATATCGGTCTAATGTAATATTTTTGATACACGTGGTAAAAATTATAAAAGCAAGTACCTGTAAAACATCCTTTAAGTTATTGAAAGCTTGTTTGAAATTTATTAACTGTGTTTGCACAAACTATTTTGAGTGAACAACTAACTCCAACAACTTTTTTACTTTTCTGTTATAATCTCATTTATTAAAAAAATTTATATATACATTTTTATGCGTAAAAAATATGCAATCTACATTGCGTCTTGTGCTGACAAATAGCCAATTCACGTTTCTAGCAATTAACAGTTGTGATATAAACATTCAGAATTCCGTATAGACGTGGTCGGTCTTATTATTTGTATTAAAATAACTCTAATTTTATACACTATAAATTGTTGAAAACATATGTAATTAGAAGCGCTTTACTTCAAAGACCAGCCATAGATTTATTTTAATATGTAAAAGGTAATGTGTTTCCTTTAAAACTTGTAATTCATTCCGCAGATGTGATGTGTTACTCTATTTAATAAAAAGAATACAAATTTGATAAAAAAATTGAATTGTTTTATTGAAATGCTATTGATAAAAATGTAAAAACAAATAATCATTAAAAATACATAATTTTTATTAAAATATATCGATATATATTCTTACATAAAACTGTTAGAAGCAATGTCGACTATCATATACGAACGTGTTTTTGTTTTATAAAAATGTATACAAATTATAAACATAAAATACGGAATCATTTAATTTTATTCGAGAAAATGCATAAATGTATATTATATATATTATCTTATCTATATTCTCGATCTTAGATCTTTAAATACAATACTGACTTACATAAATTATTAAAACGCACACGAGTATAAATTATTACAAATGTACATTCAATTCTTGACGAATATACCTCAGCTATAATTCAAATTACAGTCTCGTCTTTCATAGTCTCTTTTCGCTATGAAATAAGTTATGAATATCACAATAACAATTACATCATAATTTACTCTCTTTTTTTTTCATCCGACCTTTTATTTCTCCAAGTGCAACAATAACGTTATTTACATATATTAAAAATTTTGGTGTTTATACAAATTTTTTACGCTCATTGTTGCATTATAACCAAATCAAATTGGACCCAAATACCTTCCGTTAAGATCGTCCTCCTCAATCAAAAATGACATTATTCACAGTTTAAAATCGTAACTGGCATACGGGGGGGCTCTAAAATTACGATAAAAAATTTCCTCCTACGCTTCCATACAATTATCCAAGTCCGAATCAGCCGTACAGACACATTATAACACAAATTTCCACGATACATATATACAAAACAAGAAACAATTATTCCAATAATTTTCGCGCCAGGGAGTCTCGTAGCCCAGGCCCAATACAGTCCGCTGTATCCCCTAAATATTCGTCAGACTCGATCACATTGTATCCTATCCCCAAACGAGCATCTCCCCCTAATCCCTACGTCCCACTCAGATCTTGACTTCCTTCCTCTTCAATCTCACTTCCCTCTTTCTTTCTCTCCCCCAAAAAATATTCTCCAATAATCCCCGGATCACAGCATAGACAGATTTGATGAGCCGACATAATAAGAAGCGAGCAAACAAAGCGGCATACCTCCTTCTCCCCCCCCCCCCCATAGATCTCAAAATAACTATACGCACGGCGAGACGCTGCTCCCGAGCGATTTAAAAAAAGGCCGGCGAAAGCGCTCTCTCCCTTCGCGTGTATACACACATACGTGCCACTCGCTTTAATCACGTCCGCGAGCGTCAGGGGCTCGATTGACTGCGGGAAGGGGGGTGTACGCGGTGGAAGAGGGCGTCTGTAGAGAAATGTGCCGCTTTCCCCGGGGGCCTTATATCCGCGCGCTTGACGTCATGCGCTCGAAGCAGCGGTCCGAGGAGACGTGTCTGCGGCCACGTATATACAACGACGCACCGAGCGAGTCTGGAGCAGGTATACACGCACCCGGAGTGCGGCGTATGCAGCCTGTAGACGGGTTATCAGACAATGGCGATGCCGAGGTCGGCGCTCGTAGGCTGGCTGCTCGTGTCGTTCGGGCACATGTCGCTGGCGAGGTACTTGGAGTCGTCGAGACGCTGGAGGCCGCCGCGCTGCCTCTGCGCCCGGCCGACCGGCGGCATCTTCAGACCGAGACGTTTACGCTTGCCCGTGCTGGTTATCGTGTTCCTGCGAGCGTACACACGTTTTGAGGTACTGATTTGGGTTATTCGAAAAGGTTTGGCGGCTTGGAAGAGGTTACTTACTGCGTGCGACAGTCGATGAAGACGCCCATGGAGAAGAGGAAGATTATAGCGGCGAGGATCGCCACGGCCACGACGACGACGGTCACTATCGTCGCCTCCTCCTCCGAGGTCAGGGCCACCTCGGTAGTCGGCCACTGGGCCTCCTCTCCACCTCCAACTGCAAGTCGAGCGACGCGAAGTCTCGTTAGAGCTCAATGCGTTTAACAGATACCACGACGTTATACCGATTTACCGATTTTCAACGACGTATTTTTTTTATATATATATAAAATCAAACGTTTTTTTTTCTTGCTTTATCCTCTATCCGTCTAGAAATCAGCATGTCCTTTTTGTGTGTTGATACGCGGGGGGCCTGACGCAACGCGACGAGCACCCGGAAGTACGCAGGAGAGCCAGCCGAGCATTCGATTATATTTATCGGACAATCGTGAATTATTAATGGGTCAGAGGCAGAGACGCGCGCGCACATGCTGACCGATGAACATCGGTAAGCATTTTAAACGATCTCGGCATTGCGAAAAGCCAAGTCTTTCTCAAGAGAGAGAGAGAGAGGGGAAAAAGCGAGGTGCTTTTGCCAGCGCGTTATCCGGCTGCATCTGCCTAACATTTATCCTGCACAAGACAGGGGCGAAGACGAGATCGACGATCAATCAATTTAGCGCGAAGGTCACGGGAGGTCGAGCTGCATATAGGTGTATACACGAGGCAAAGCGTGCAGCTCCGGTGTAATAGGCCGCGTTGCGCGACGCTCGCAAGGATCGCGTGCGTAATTTTCCGCCCGGCGGCATTTACGGCGTTGCGTAATTTCGCGGCAAGTGTCGGAGCGCGCGATTGTAAGGACCACTCGGGGACTCTCTTTATGTCGTCGGAGCGCGCGGACGGCCTATGTGTGCGCAATGATTAATTGGTTTCGTAATGAGAGCCGATACACGATTTGACCAGAGTCACGTTTTACCAAGCGCCTTTGACGTCAATGGGACGATCCAGCGGTGAGCTTTGATTCGTTGCCGCGTATATGTAGACACGCACGGAGAATGAGGGGCCGCTCTGTGTTTTGTATGGTAAGGAGGAAATTTCGGCGTTGACGCATTACCGACCTACATTCTTCGTGAAAAGAAAGACAATCGATCGCTGATGTATAGTACCGATACGCGCGAATGGCGATCGGCGTACGATGACCGGTTAGAGATTTCCTCGTATGACATGCACACGTATAAGCGAGAAAGATGTTCAAGGGTATTCCGGCGTCATCGACGTGCATTACCCACGTGTAGAGGTAAGAACGATGCTCGGGAGATTCGCCTGGCGTAAGCTGAGGTGTATATAGACGCGTATATCGGAGAGGCGAGCGCGAGGGCACGTGTCGTGGATTAACGCGCGCGTGCGCCGGCGCCGGTTCTGAAGATCAAGCCTCTGTAGCTGCGAGGCATTGATTTTGTTTTATTCGACCGAAGAACAGGGCCTCTTGGTTTTGCATGTCGCCCCGAGTGTGTCGAGATGACGAAACACGGTGCGATGACTTTTGAAAATGAAGAAAGGATGAAAATCGAGGTGAGGATTTTTCGAGAGGGAACTGTAACATTGGCGTTTTGTGGCTTTTGGTTTTTTTTTTTTTTTTTTTTTTTTTTTTTTTTTTTTTTTTTTTTTTTTTTTTTTTTTTTTTTTTTTTTTTTTTTTTTTTTTTTGTTTTTTTTTTTTTTTCGTTCTCGTTTTACGAAATTCGACGCTTTTGGAATTGCGCAAGGCGTCGATTTTTTTTTCTTTACACGGCCACTACATAATCTCGGGTTACCGGCTGCGATGTAAATGCTCGGCAATTAAAATGGATCTTCGGTATATCTTTGATAATCTGAAGTCAAACATCGCTATCGGCTCTCGATTTTCGAGGGACACAAGTGTTCTTTGTAACGATGTATATTTCACTAGGTAAATAGATGGTATATAGGTGAGAACAAAATTTTAGCCTCGCGGTAATTTCATCTCCGTTTGATATCGGAAAATCGTCTGAATTAACCGGCTTTATCGCTATTATCATAAATGCCAACGAGTGCATACCGAGAGAGCGTTTATAAGCACGCGAGATGTATGCGGGCCTAAAAATCCGTCCTTTTCACTGTTGTTTTAATTTTGCTTTTATTTTCAGTTGAAAATTCCCCCGGTGACATAGACCCTACGATCGGTGTGTGTGTGTGTGTGTGTGTGTGTGTGTGTTTTTTTTTTTCGAGTGAAAGAGCAGGAAGGCGTTTTCGCGATAAGGCTTGATTTCCCATTGGCAAGGGAATATTATGTCGCGGTTTCACCGATAGACGATTTGGTTTCGTGACGATTGCCGCGGGAGCAATTAAAAGCGAACGCGGACACGCAGCAGTGACCGGATGATTGTCCGACGTAATCTGCGGCTGGTCTTTTTGCTCTTGCTTTGTTTTTAATGCTATTCATTTATCGCTGTTTTATTTCTTAATTAAACAAATTCTCGTGCTGACCGGTTATTAAGCCAAACAAAAATGCCGTTTCGCCCGTAATAGCGGGCCTTTTTGCGCGAGACGCGCGTAGAATCGCGGCTCGGCGAAGAATCCAACCCGTTATCACGACGGCCTTGCGCGCAACGTATAAATTAAGTCACATTAACGTAGCTTATTTTCTACGGTAAAGCCGAAAAAAAAGCGAGTTGCCTTGCTTCTTCTTCTTCTTTTTACATCAAACGTAAATTAGAAAGACTGGAGTCTTTGGTGATTTTTAAATAAACCGTATGTTAACGTCGCTGCATATCCCGTTTACTTCCTATACCGATTAATCCGACATCTATAAAATCGACGATATTTCGAAATCCGTCACTGCGGCGGTCTCTATCAGCCGCATCTCATTGACGCTACGCATGCTTTTTCTCTCTCTCTCTCACATGTACATTCTTTTTTTTTGAGCTATCCAAAAAATAAACGCTGGAACGCGCGTAGTATGTATTATCAACTCGTGTGCTCGAGTAATTTTCCACGTTAGTTTTGAAGTTGAGAGCGTCTCTTGGGAGTACGCCAATGTATATGTTTTATACCAAAAGCACGCACCCGACGCTATCACCAATTGGACAACAGTGCTAATTTTCTTGAAACAAAATAAAATTACGACGACTTTCGAGTTTGTTTTTACGTATTTTTTTTTTCCTTTTATTACGTAAACATCCAGAGATCTCGCGGAGATTCAGCATGCGAGTATACCTAGTGAGGTAATCGCACTGGAATTTCTCAATGGCATTCCTTAACGAACTTTTGTGGTTTTCGCGTCAACGAATAGTTCGCTTCGGGAGTAGCTCTTATTCTTATTTTTTTTTCCTCTCCCTTTCCTTCAACGCCGCCGCGACGGAGATGAATTTTCGCGTTTAAATAAATTACCGTCAACCGGTTATTCGTTAAAGCTCGTTAAAGCAGCCTCCCCCTTCCTGAATGGCCGGCAATTTAAGTTCGTTACCGTGATTTAATCGCAAGCATTGTTAATCGAATGATTTACCGTCGGCGGGAAATCTGTTTTGACGGGGGGGGGGGGGACAGCCCTCGATTAGCGTAAATTCATTTTCATTCGGCTTTACGAGCGCCCCGGGCTTACTTGGTCGCGCGCGTGCCAGCGTCGCCTAACCGATTTTCCGTTTCATACCGATCTTGTGTTCATTCTCTTATCTTAAAAAGTAACGATGTCATTATAACGAGTTTATAAGCAAACGAACAATTTTTAAGGCTAAAGGCGTGGATGGGAGATCGGTATGGAGCAATGTTAACGATCGCACCTCCGCAGTAGTTGTGGTTTTTCACTTTTACGACTGTTTCGATACACGAAGCGTACGCACAATCCGATTGCCGCGTCTCGGACTGGTGTAAGCTCGCGACGAAACTGGCTTTCTCTATATACAAAGGATAAGAAAAAAAGAGAAAGTCCCGGTGGTAGAACGATTGCGCGGTGGTCCGGTGAGGCTCGTTCGATTTTCGGTTGTGTATAGCCTGTCGGCCGAGTGTATGCTACTTACGTTTAGTCGACAAATCGTCCATGTTGATGCTGGATTAAAAAAGTCGAGTGATACTCGGGAGCCACGGGGCTTATTGTTGAACGAAACGAAAATTATTATTAATAATAATGATAATGATAAAAAAAAAACAAGGTAAATCGGTTGAGACTTTGGAGACCGATCGCACGCGAGACCGAGACTGGGACGCGCGCGGCGCTGGACTGAAAGCCTCGCTGGCTCGGCGCGCGTATATATAAAGCGAACGACCGCAAGTGTGGAAAAGAGAGAGAGGGGGGGAGAGGAGGTAGAGAGAGAGAGGCGCGCGCGTATATTGAGCATGTCCGAATGAATTGTGACGGCGTCGCCGACGAGACCGGCGCTGCTTGATGAGAGCGGCATGTGAACGGAGAAAGAGAGAGACGCCCCCTCCGATCGAAGGATCCGACGCCTGACGGAAGATTCCATAGGGAGAAAGAGAGAGAGAGAGACTTTGTACAGCGAGGGAGGTGAGCGGAAAGGAAGTGCTTTTTTTTCTTTCTCTCTCGCGCTCGCGCGCTGATGGAGGGACGGAAATCTTACTGGAGACTATTGGTAAAATTAGATTGACTTTTTTTTCTTCTATTTTTTTTTGTATGTTTATTTTATTTCCAGTAAAAGGGGCTTCTCGTGGGTGACGTTTTTTGTTTTTTGTTGGTTTTTAGAGGTGAGTTTATTAAATTACACGAGGACGAGCTTGAGCAATTGACTTGGATTTTTAACGAGCGAGATATAATGTTACGCGTTTGCTAAGTATACCGTTGAGTTTTTAGAGAATCGTTTGCTGGTTTGTAAATCTAGATCTGCGGTTTTTGCTGCCAACGCGATTGGCATGAAAAATAAATTGTCCTATTTTATTTTTGCGCCGAATGAAAAGTTAATCAACTGTTGCCACTGGAATAAGAGCGATTGGGTTATTCTATGGGGAAGACCAACGATTCGTGACGTAATTCGTTCACGCCGCCTATCGTCGGCTCTCGTTGTGCCGTGTGTTCGGCCAATCCTTAATTTGATAACGAAGAGAGAGAAAATAGCGTGGCACAGTTATCGTGTGGAACCGATGTTACTATTTATATTTCGCGGCTATTGTGGGGGGGAAAAAACAAGCTGAACAATAATTTAATAATAAATAAATGGTTTATTGTTACATGTACAAAAAAACGAACAAATAAGGTATTTACAAAAATGCAACGTTGTATATAGGAACGATTTTTCCAGTTGGCGCGTCAAAGCGCTAAGCGGACGTAGTTATTTTTCTTTTTTTTTTTTTTTACTCTTATTATTATTTTTATTCCTTTTGCCAGACAGACGAAATCTCGAACGGCAGAGGAGCTCTCTTCGTTTAAGTTTAATGAAACGTTTGAATCGTTTAAGCTGCCTCTTAGCTTCCTACGGCGCACAATCAATTTCCGGTCTGTTTTAAGCCTGTGGCTTTTTTTTTATCGAGACTCGTCGCGCCGTTGAAGGAGGAACTTTTTTCACGCGATTATTTCTATATTTTCTCAGCTTTTACAAAAAAAAGACAAAAAAATTAATGAACTTCTTGTTTAAGCAAGTTATAATTTTATGTATCAATTTTGTAGTTCAATTTTTTAATACGTTGATACTCGATGCCGTTATTATTTAAACGACGATAGAACGCTCTTTAAACACAAATTCGCGCAGCGTCAGTGTGAAAGAAATTTTGAATAAAAAAAAGCCTAAAATTCAATGTCTAAATCGAGAGACACAAAAATGATCGATTAAAAATCATCCGCAGAGGAACATCGAGTGCCGCGCGTCCCTCGTCCGTTGAATACAATCAAGTTCGTTATCTCCTCGCCCTGAACTCCCCAACGCAGTAGTAGGCATCGAGCCCATAGAGCAGTCCAGCAAGTGCGCACATGAGCTGAAAATAAACGGTACGCGTCAGCTGTGGCCACAAAGCCGAAGCGCAAATAATCGCGTGCACAAAGAAAATTCTTCCCTTTATGCATATATTAAAAAGAGAAACACTCACGTAAGCGGCCGTCATGGCGGGATAGGCGTCAAAGCCCGAGGTGAACGAGTAGATCGGCCAGAGGAAGAACTTGGTCGCGAGTGCGAGATAGGCCGCCGAACTCAAGTAGAAGAAGCACGAGATCACGTTGAATATAATCTCCTGAAATTTCCATTTCCCCCATATTGTTTTATCGATCCCGTTTCTTTTTGTCGGAAGCACTCGGGCTTTTTAGGACGGTGCGTACTTACGAAGAGAGAGGCGCGAATGAGTCTGTAGGACTTTTCGGATACGATGTAGCAGGCCAACAGTATGGCCGAGGTGAAAAAGCAGGCCGACGAGGTGGTTAACGCGCCCTCGAATGCCGAGCCTATCGTCGCGCTGTACGCGAGTCCGTAGTTTACCAGTAGGCTCTGGATCAGGCCGCTGATAAGCTGCAATGGATGAGAAAGCGATGAAGTTTTGGTTATTTCTTTATTTTTTTTTTCATAAATTGCTTTACTCTTTCGGCGTGTTCCATAAAGTCGCTTGAATTTAATGATTTTTTAGTGTCTTTACATTCTTTTTATCGAAAGTAAGACGGATGTTATAAAACGTGATTTACCACTGCCAATGAACAAATAGATAAGTAGTGGACAAAAACTCGTTTTTCTTCCATCGCATAGCAAAATTTCGAATAAAATTATCTGGATATGCAAAAACGTTACGGATAGGTGGGCTACGTATATAACATGAAAACAAAGAAAATCGATACTCACCGTTTCGAGTGCCTTGACGATGCCCGGCAAGCTGCGTATGAACTCCACGTGGACGCACGTGCAGCATCTAACGAAGCAGCACTCGACACCGCCGTTACCATGAGCAGCCGGTGCCGGGGCCATTCTGATAACCGGCCCAGCCTCCACGTCCATACGCCTGCCGATTTTCATGATTCCCAAGTAATAAGTCGAGAGAGAGGCAGAGAGAAGCGAAGCTGCACGTTCGAGTATCGGTGGAAGTCTGGGTTGCGGTGTCGCCCGATGCACCGACTCTGTCGCGTAGCCGAGGGTCTGGGTGAGTAAGGCTCTCGGCGCGTGTCGTTGCACCCCCCGCATAGGCTGCGCCGGCGGCGGGCGACGACGGCGCCGAGACGATGGTAGGCCTACACCTCTCTATTTCGGGCGCGTGCTTTTTCCGCTGCGGGCCAAAGTACGACGAGACCGCGGTCGCGTGCCCTCGCGTTTTTACACCGGCCTCCCTCCTCTCTTGGATTCCCTTCCCGTTTATAGCTTTTTCGGGAGACGGAGGAGGGATGTGAGTATTTAGCGGCTTTCTTGTCACCCCCCGCCACCCCGCCCTTTCTATCTCTCTTTCTTGTCCGGATGCGGGAAATGGTTGGGAGGACGAAAATAATTGAATAGCTTGGGGCTACGGAAATGGAGGAGAGCGAGCTTGACGAGTTGTGAAGGCGCGTTTGTCGTGGAGAGCCCGGTGATAACGATATTTAGTGCGCATGCTGTGCCTATACACGGCTGGAAGATTATCCTATTACATTTGCTTCTTTATCTATTGCTCATTTCAATTTTGTGCAATTCGGGAATTTTTTTGAGATTCAATAAGTACGTGTAACGAGTGTTTTCGTAAAAATCGTTTATTTCAAACTTAAATGTAAAGTGAACACAAACGGAACGACTTCTGGATAAATTAGAAAAAAAGGGAGAAATAAAACAAATGATGCCAATCTCAGCTGACCTATTTAACAGGACAAGTTTTTTTCTCTCTCACACCTTATTGCGCACGGCAAAAGCTGCACTTGCTGCATACAAGATGGCAAGTATAAGTCCCAAGTACTGGAAGGTAAAACAAAATTAAAATTTTATTAAGATACGGCCAAAGTCTGATAAGTGATTCATGAAAGAATAAAATGTAAAATATGCTAAAACACTTACACCTGCTGCTATTTGACCTCGAAATCCATAATAACTGTCTGTTGAAATAACGACTATCGAGGCAATGAGTAAGAAGAACACCGCAAATCCATTGTATATGATGTCCTGGAACAATAAATTCAAATAGATCATAAATAATTGCTTTTAATCCTTACTCTTGAAAAGGAAATTTATAAATTTAACTTACGTAATTTGTTTTTCCAATTATAGCCTCGGATACGGGTGAGAACATGTAACTTATAATAAATATAATTGTGCCCATCATAAATGCGGTTGCCATTAGCATGAGAAATATATCGCGATTAGCCAAATTGTAATGTATTCCCTGCACCTCCAAAACTACTATTACAGCTCCAAATATCTGCGAGCACAAATTTTTTTTTTTTAATTTTTTGACATACTTGGTTTTGTTTCAAGTGAAATTATGTAGAGATTTTATTATTCAAGGAGATGTGCGAATCAATACAGCAAATTATGAAATGAGTCAATATTAAATACAAGCATATATGATTTATTGCTTATCAGAAATATTACAAGAAAAAATAAAGGGTTTTTTTTTCGTAAAGTAGATTATTAGTAGAAAATTTAAGTCTAAAATACGATAAAATAAATACAGAAAGAATGAGATTCGCGTAGACGCCCAATCATTCGGTATTTATATACAATAACGCATAATATAATAACAAATTTTTTTGTAAAACATTCAGGTATATAACGTAAATTATTTGAAACTTAAAGTAACGGATATTTTTTTAAATTTTTTTGTACTAAAAGTATAGATCTTTACGCTATAGCAGAGTTATCGCGCAAAATAAAACTTATTATTTAAACTGGTGGGTAGCACTTCATTAAAAGTAAAAAAACGAGCATGTTCTAGCGAATAACCGGAAAAACACGAAATATTTCATTTTTTTTTTGTTCTTATTACAAATGATTTATATAAAATTATCTATTTTAGTGTTATTTACACATCATAATTTATGAAAAAAAAAAGATGTCACGCATCAGCTGTAATGCAACAACATTTTTATAACGCCACAATTTAATTTACGTTCTATGTATTAATAAAAAAAACATATTTATAAAATCATAGACATTGAAAACCAGTTGAAAAGACTGTGTAGTTAGTATAGATGTATGATACTGGTTAATAAATACATTATTGCTGATAAATACAATCGTACATAATGCGGAAACGTCGAATCTTTTTGTTATATTTCTGTATACGCTTACAGTAACAGAGTCGATTTATTTCAACTGTAAAAATAATGCATCTGTTTCTACTCTCGGGCGGTACTAAATAAATGCTCTATTAACACTTGGCAGTTTAGTATGTAGATCTGTTTTGGAAATTTGTAACGAACTATTGTCGTAAAAATGAATACCGCGTGGGTATAAATGTTTATCGTTAAAAATACGCTCATTAAAAAATACAGATTTTTGCTTTTCATTTTTTTAGTCGCGAGTTGTACTGTAGGTTTTTCATCTCGTTTAGTTTTTCATAATCAGTGCCTTGTTACAGTAAGATCTTTGACGCATCACATTGAGAATTTTTCGAATTTTCATTTGTATATATACGTTTATAAACGTGTTATAAAAGCGTCGGCTTAAAATTAAAGAATACCTTACTACAAAATGCTAGTCGAATTTCTTTTTTTTTTTTTAATAAACATTAAAAATGACACGAGTAGCACGTCTACTTCGTCTATACAGCTACAGCTTAACGTAGATGTACAGATGGTTTTAAGACACATATGCGAATTTCAACACAACAAGATTAATTAATGTAAGAAGACACATTGTACATTCAACACCGAAACATCGAGATTACGTCGATTAAATAAATTAATAGCTGCCTTAAGAACTTTTTAAACACAAGTTCACAGATTTAAAGGTACACACGTGTATATCATATACAAAGCGTTGTAGAAAAAGCATAAAAAAACTTATTTTCTCAGGACGCGCTTAATTGTTTTTTGTTTTTTTTTCGCTTTTTATAAGTACATGATCAAAAAAAAAAAGCAAACGATTGATACGATGATTCATGCGACATATCGCTTGCTTCGAAACTGTATGAGAGGGAAGCGTTATAAGAACGTCCATGAGCAGCAGCGAAGTCAGCGCAATTGTTTTCCATTACGATTAACGTATTTTTTTTTTGTTTTGTTTTGTTTTCAATGCACATCGATTGGTAAGAAGAGCATCTTCGATTCTTTTTTTTTTTATTTCGTGGAGATAGCGGCTCGGACGAACGTTTAAAGAGGTCGAGAGGTGCGGAGGGCGAAAATTGTTGTAATGAGGTAACACGCCGCGTTTACCAAGCCGAGAATCTGCAACAGAACGACATGTACGTTTCATTTGTTGTTCGGCTTAAACGAGCCGATGAAAGAGAAAAATGGTTTAGCGAAGACTCACTGATGCGATAAGTTCCTTTTTGTGGATGTCATTCCGATAATAAGGTTTGGCTCTTGTTAAGAGCGTCACCGAGGCGGCCAGGAGAAGAGCGAAAGCCACCGCGTGGTAAAGTAGTTCCTGTTCGAAAAATCATACGCGTCATACACTGTTGGTAGGTTTCTTTTTTAAATTTAAATTTAAACATGCTGATAATTAATTTGCTCCACTAAATTTCGGTAATTATACTTTATCAAAAAAATAACTGAAAGTTTATAAAGAATTTATTTTCAATAAATAAACAACGATAAGCTTAACTATAGAACGTTTTTTGGATAAGCCAAGTGCATGCGCATAATTTCTCAAATTTTTCAACAAATTTTCAAATTGCTCTATTCTTATTTATCTTTTTTTTCTTCTTTGCTTTGAAAATTCATCGTCTACATGGGTGTACTCACGAAAATCGTTTTCGAAATGATGGACTCGGTGGTGTAGGAGCAGACGCTGCTGAGCACGAGTATGAACGACGTGGCCATGAAGGTCGTGCCGACCAGTAGGAAAAATAGATTCTCGAACACCGTGTGGCCATTGCTCTCATTGATCGTGTAAAGGACAATCCCTACGCTGATGATGCCCAGTACCTATATACAGGTGTTTGTTTTTGTTTTCTTTTTTTTATGCGTGCGTATGTGCCACCGACACACATATACAGAAAATATCACAGCTTCATCAAAAAGCCCCAGCTTTTGCATATAGATTCGTTTGAACAAAAAAAAAAAAATATAGATTCCCGGGAAACAATTGGTCAACCACTCCGCAAAAGCCTCTCTCTCGGATTATCGATTCCGATCGCGATTCCGTATACCGCGCTGCTGACGCGATTTAGCCCGCTATGGGATGGCGATTCGACGAATCGTCGAAATAGCCCGAGACGAAGAGGCGAGAGCGATCATTGCAAGCTGATGAGGTGAGAGAGCGAGCAGAGGGGATGTGCGGATGACGAAATTACAGAAAGCACGCGTGCTGCAAAGCGATTTCGTTGCTGACTCAGAGCCTAGGCCGAGTACAGCTTGTCTCTATTTTTCTCCGTTTAATTGCGTGTCTGTGTGTGTCCGTGTGTTCATACGCTTTCGCGTTGTTTTATCGGGTTTTTGCAGTAAACACGTGTCATCTCTTTTATCGGTGTATTTTCGTTCCGAGAGGCATATTGTGGTCGAGGCCCCGTTGCCTCGCCACAGATATCGCTCGGAAGAAATCAATTATGAGTGTGCGTTAGTGCGCGTGTCTTTCGACAATTGCAATATTTCAACGACTTTACTGTACGTTTATAAAGGCAATGCAACATTGTCATTCAGGTATAAGAAAAGAGAAAATAGTTCGCGCGAGAGAGAGAGAGAGACGGCCTTGCGCGACAAATATAATAATAAGAGCCTCGATTAAATTCGGCATGTAGCGAGAAGTAACGTAATACCCGGCGCGTCCGCGCACAATGAGTATAATTTTGATTAATATATCATCGCGGCATCTCGATTATATCAATCACCTTGTGCCGGTACGCCGAAAACGGCACGGCCAAGGCTTCAGGCACGTGAGGTATTCTTAAACGAGCGCCGATTAAGTCGTAAACAACGTTGGCCATTTGAATATTATTTTCTTCTTCTTCTTCTTTTTTTTTATTCTAATCGATAACTAAGAGCCTCGGTGTCTATACAGCCACTTCCGGCGTTGAAACTATACAAGCTCGCTAGCGACAGCCTTAACGCGCGTAATGGTAATGTGTATAAATATATGTGTATAATTTTTCGTTTAAAAATGACTAAACGCTGATGTCGCCTTCCCGAAATATACGGCTGAGATTCTGGGAAGAGAGAGAGAGAGAGAGAGAGAGAGAGAGCGGGTATGATAATCGCGCTCGTTTTCATTTTTACCCTATGACGGAATCTATCTCTTGGACTTGGCGACACGGTGAAATACACAATCAAAAAAACTCGCGACAAAGATTTGCCAGTGATAACGCGCGATTTTTTGTTTTCCGAGAAAACGAAAATTGGATTAAAATAGAAATAGGCCGAAAAAGAAATGTATCGTTTTTGTTGTAGAATTGTTTTGTTGACATTCGCAAGCTTTCGTTTGTTTCCTCGCGAAGGAGAAACCGACAGTGCACATTTAGCAAGACGCGCGTTATAAATAGAACCAGAGTTGTTCATCGAAAATCGTAAATTTTCGAAATTTGCTCGAAGAAAACGAGAGTTCGTTGATAAATAAAAAATTGCACGATGAACGGTCGTTAGGTTATCGCTTATATCGACATCTGCACGGAAATGCTCGTTTTGAATATTAAGAGAGAGAGAGAGAGAGAGAGAGAGAGAAAAGGGAATAAACCTCGGTATAATTGATACGACGTTGTTTTTACGAGAAATATAAGAGAAATTTCAAAAGGCCGAGAAGAGCGAGGCGATCTGGACAAAAATAAAGATGAGCCTTTTGGCCGCGTATCGTCAGCTAGTCATGCGTGCGCTCTCCGACTGAGGCTGAATTTTTTAAAGCGAAATTCTCCGAAACGACGTAGCTGGATTAAATTGTCGGGACAATTTAAACGCGACGTTATTTAATAATGCCGTTGATAATATCGTTAATTAATTTTATTAAAAAATAAAAGAAAGTCGCTTTTGCGTGTGTAAAAGCCGTCGGCGTTAATCTTGTCTAGTTTAACGATAAACGCATACGACTTCCCTCTCGTTCAAACGTTCGCGCCAAAATAGATTTCACGTGAAAACAATTTCATGTTAATCTGGAAAAAATAGAACTGAACGTGAGGTCGAAAAAGAATTTTATCGTTCGCGTTAAGAAGGTGAATTCCCGAGAAAGCGAGACGTATCGTTTCGAATTTATAGCGATCGATTCGTCAGCTATACGCGTATTGTTGCAGCGTAAACAAACGGAGACTAACTCGCGGGCTTTCCAGTAATAAAAAGTCAACGGTTATAAGTAGACGTCGCGTGTTAATTACGACGATGTCCGATGATACATTTTTAAAGAATGTACTCTACTGTGCACAGACAACGCACGTATGGTATACGCGAGAGGAGCGATGAATTAGCGCAGAAATCGGTATTGGATCGGCGAAGCGGCGGTATATACAAGCGGGCTATGTACAAAATTGCGGCTTTGATGAAGGAAGCTTGCGATGAATAAAAAAATCTCTTCTTTTATGCACACATCGGCTAACGACATGCAATTACGTACCACTTGGGCGATCTTGAGCAGGCCGGTCCACGATCGGCAAAAGCCAGTGTTGATTGCCGATGGGCTGCCGGTCGTCACCGTTCTCGTCTGGATCGTCACCGAGTGCGACATGTTGCTTCGAGCGATTAACTCTCTGGAATTGGATTATCGTTAGCGTTTTATCGTTGTCCTGCAAAAAAAAAGCTCGAGAAGAGAAGAAAAACCAACGGCGATTTACGAAAAAAAAATCGGACCCAAGCGCAGGCGCATGTAATAGCGGGCGTGCTGGACTTGTCAAGCTGTGTGCCCTCTCGCCATATACCGAAAGAGCACAAGGCCACGGCAATTCCACGCTGCGACCCACATATTTAGCGAATGCGCGCAAGCGCCTTATGTCCGTCTACCCCCCCTCCCCTCGCCTCTTATTCACCTCGTCTCTTTTCCTCGGGTACCTCGATTTAAAATAAAAATAACTCGACGCTCATCGCCGCGTATGTGTATGCGTGTACCCATAAGCTCGCGACGTCATAATGTTCGTCGTCGCGGCCTCGCCGTAGTGTTCCTTTTATTTAAAGGCTCCCCTTCCCCTCCCTGCGGTTTCTTATCGTCCACCTCGCTCTCTGTGTGCGCTCTCTCTTCCTCTCTTACTCACGCGACTCTTTCTCCTTCGCGCATATCAACAAGTCGTTATTATTGCTCCTCTGGCGCTCTCATCAATCCTACGCGTATTTTTAACGGCGCCCCCCGCTGAAAGCCGTTTTTTCATATACATTTCATCCACCTCTCGCACGCATTTTCTCGCGTCGCGCGCCTATGTTTATTTATCATCGCTCGAAATTCAGTGCGAATCGCGCTGTTTCAAACGCGCCAAAGATAATCGGTATTTTATCAAGTGCGAATTAAAAAAAAAATTTTTTTTAAATTTGAAAAAAAATTGCAAACCATTTGCGAAATAGAACGAAAAAAAAATTCAACATATAGGTAAGTCAAGCTAATAAGCGCGCATTATCGTGTAAATGGTGAAGGGGAGGGGGGAGAGCGAGGGCTGAAGCCAAACGGAACAAACAAGACGGCCGCGCCCGCGGAAGTCCCTCTCTCTCTCTTTCTAGCCGATAAGCTCTGGCGCCCATGGAAAATAAAAGTTGGCGGCGTAGTCCTGCGAGATCGATACTCCCGTCGCCGTAGACGCTCTCCTTGTTGTGCTCGACGTTTTATCACGCTCCCAGGAGCCGTATTTACTACGCACGAGTGAAAGTGTATTATTTCGATCAAATCGGTATAATTGAGTTTGCAGATTTTTAATTTTTTGTTTAGAGATGCGCGAGAAATACTATATATGCGTATAGGTGTGTTTATAGCGTAATGCTATAGTATTGGTTGAATGTTCATTTAGTTATAGAAGCAATCAAGATTCTTTTTTTTCAGTTTGGATATATAGGATCGAGCGGTTATTCAAGTCAATCGGATAATTGAGCGGAAAATAAAGTTTGCCATTTCCGTTGCTAATTTAGCCGAACGCGCGTGGGGGTATATGTATGTACACTCGAGAGATTTGGCTCGCCCGATGACTCAGCCGCATCTTCGGGATCAATTCGCGCGCGAGCGAGATTACGCGGCTCTTAATCGTGGCAATTATATCGATTACCCAAACTGTCGCGCTTTACAATTCCAGCTCTTATCGCCATAAAAACGACTCTCGCAAAATCGGTATGGCTTATATTACGCGCTGGCTCGCAAACGAGGCGCGTTTTTAATGAAATTGAAAGACGAAAGCGCGCCGGCAACGCCGGTTAGTGTATACACGACAATCAACAGTTATCGCTCGCGCGCGCAAGAGAGAGAGAGAGTCGGACTAGGTCAGCGGGGCGAAACGACGTAGCCACAAAAGCCGAGACTGCTACGGACACCCGTGGAAATTCGAGCCGGGCTATGTCGATACAGGCACGCTGGTCCAAAATCCACGGGCCCGATCGGAACCGGCTATTTTCGTCCGCTGTCTCTTTCTCTCTCTCTCTTGCGCGCGCGCTTTTCCCGTCGGCGGAAAATCTTTTTAGCGGTACCAATAACGGCGTATTATACAATTGGTTATGCGTACAGGGCAAATATGGTTAACGTACTTACCTCGGATGAGCTGGAGTACAGACTATAGCGCCAACTGGCCGCTACGGGGATTATAAAGGTGTAAAAAAAGAGCGAGAGAGAGCAGCAGGTGGAAAGTCGTATCGAGTCGGCAGCTCGCGTATGACTGAGAGAGCCGCGTTGTACGAAAACACAGTGGGACGCGCGCGCTTCAGCCGCGCGCGAGAGAGAGAGAAGAATCGTGCGTGGCTGACGTCACCGCGCGATGATATCATCGTCCAGCCAAGTAGTCGGCGGCGGCATCGTCGTTGTTGCTATACCGCGACAGAGCACGCAGCCACGAAACGAAGGACGCGCCGAGAGAGATGTATGTGTGTACGGAGGAGTCGGTAAGTATGGTTGTATGGAGAGACATGGGCATGAGGAATTTTCGTGCACGCCGTCATTATGGCAAGTCGAGGCCGTGTGGCCAACGAGGGATTGCCCCGTGTAGGTGTGGTCCGAGCCAGGACGATGATCTGACACCGCTTCCGATTGTTCTTTTATTTTTTTCGATGAAGCTTCTGTATACTCCCACCGACACCTTGCCCTTCTTTATTCTCAGTTCGAAGAATTATTCTTCTTTTTTTTTTTTATGTACGTTGTGGTCTAGTTTCGGATTTATTTTTGTGTTGTGTTTTTTTTTCTTTATGGGTTTGTGTAGGTATTCTTGTGTGTGAATGCGTTGTTACGCAAAAATTAGGAAAATTATTTTCGATGGTTTTAAATATAATTGTTTTTCGGGGATGTACGGGGGAGGGGGGCTTGTGTATTAGATCGCCGTATTTTTGATTTTTGATTGACAGGCTTCAATCAAGGTATTATTGTGAATAGTAATTGTACGACGATTTTTTTTATAAAAGAAATTAAGTTATTAAAAACCAAGCACAGAATGTAAATTTCTTGAGTGACTTAATTCGAAAATCTCGGAAAAACAGTTGTCTTTAATCGAAGAATTTCCTTTTTTAGGAAACAAAATAAAAATGAATAAAAATGATACGAACAGACCATAAATTCGAGTAGGTCCCTGAGCAGAATCAGTAAGCGCAAAAATCGCCATCAGTAAAGCTGCATTTGAATTTATTTGCTAAATCAAAAAAAGAAAACCTCTTGCCATTAATTTGCGTCGGAGGAATTGTACTTGCTATTCACTGGTAACTAATAGGTTATCAACGGACGATCAAGCAGAAAACCAGTATGTTTAATTTGGATAAAATAGTTACAAGTATAACAAACCGAATTGCTTTAAACACGCAGTTCCTCTTTAAATATACATAATACCTTAAATTAACAATACATGTCAATTACGCAACATAAGACCGCACGTCCTTTTTCCTAAAATACAAAAAAAAAAGAAACTCAATCAGAATCGATCGCATATCGATTTTGATTGCCACTCGGCCCAGCACAAAGGAGAAAGCTTAAAAAAAGGTCAAACTCGCTCGTGGAGTTCAAGCAGAGCATCCCGCATGCGTTCCCTATAAACCGCTATCTCGGCGTACTGTGCGCACACGAGCGGCGTCCGATCGTCGTAGATGACCTGCTCGAGCCGCGAGGGCTCCCTCACGAAGTACTCGTTCACCGTCGTCTCGTCGAGCAGCATTATCGGGATGTTGAGTACGCCGTGAAGCATGTAGACCGGCTTCAACTCGGCTACCGAGCGCTCGAGCTCGGCCCACGGGAATATTCTCGCGGCGTCGAGGCCGGCTTCGCTTAGCGCCGCCGTCAGGCTTGCATGGTAGATTCGTAGGAGATCGGCTAGACGGGCGTCACGCAGAGCTCGGGTTGTCGAGAATTGCAGGAAGCAGACGATGTCGTGCGCTGGCGGATTGTACCTGCAAACGTGTATTGTGCTTCAGAGATGCGTGCGTAACGTGATAGTAGAGAAATGATCGTGTTATATCCGAGTTGTCACGGGAGCGCCTGTACGAGTATATTTACTTCTGTAAGGGGTGCACGAGTGGTTGCGGCAGACCAGGGGCGTCACATACCTGGCTAATTGGAAGTCGATGAGGCAGCAGGCCAAGGGTCGTCCATCGTCGGCGTGCTTGAAGAGAATATTGTTCGCCCAGAGGTCGCCGTGGCAGATGACGTTCTTGAACGTCGCCGAGGACTGGAGTCTGCTCCGGTGCTCCCTCGACATGCTCGCGATCTTCTCCTTCAGCCTCTTGCGCTCGTCCTCGCTCAGATCGCTCATCATGTCGACCAGCGAGATCGAGCCTTTCACAGCCGCCCGGAACATCGACGTGCCTCGTTCCTGCGATTTCCATAACAATTAATAAAAAGAAAACGAGAGAATAAAAAGGGGAAAGGAATAGAAAGTCACCCCGGTGAGCGGCCAGAGGGTCTCGTGCAAGCAGTAAGCAAAGCGCTGGCCGATATTCTCGTTGGCGAGCTCCTCGAATATCATCGACCGTGCGTGAAATCGGCCGATCGCCCTCATGACGACGGCGCAGTGCTCGTAATCGAACGGCACGCGCTTGTCGGTCATGCGATATCCCCGCTGGGCCATGTCCTCGAGGACGATGAGCTCGTCGCCGAGGCCGAGGAAGCACTCGGGCAGGCTGGACTGCCGGCAGCTCGGCAGCCGGGGCAGGAGGCTCGTGTAGAAGGCGACCTCCTTGCGGAAGCTGCCCATCTCGCGGTTGAACTCGTGCATCGGCGAGTGCTCCAGCGGCGGTAGTTTCGCGAAGAAGTCGATCCTACGGCCGAGGCCGCCTGGGCCCTCCAGACGGGCGCGCAGCTTGAAGTACTGGCCCATGAAGCCGCTCGTCGCTGACAAAGGCTCGAGGGAATAGTCGACCAGCTGCTCCTCGCAATTCTGGCTCGATGACTCGCCCTCGAGGAATTTGGCGACGATCGCCCGGCACTCGGCGTCCGTCAGGATTGATTGGCTTTGGGGATCGCGCATGGTTGTTGGATTTCGGTTTTTTCTTTTCTCTTTGGGATAGGTGTCGATGTGAGCTTACATTCGCGGATCGGTTGGGGCTGCTGAGAAGCTTGACTTGCTCGTTGAAACACTGCAACTGATTTTGTTGCTCTAAGCACAGGTGGAAACGCTGCGCGATATCTTCTTAGATTATTCGGTATGTTGGTGCACTTACCGTAATCGCGGAGTGTCGCTTCGTATTTTTTCTTTAGCGTAAATAAAAGACCAAGGAGTATACGTGCTGGTATGCGAAATTCAAGCGACGCGATTCCGCGGCGCGTACGACGAAATAAAGCCTGAATTGAAGTTCCCCGTTGTCTTATATACCGAGAGTACGAATTCATTTGTCGCAGGACATGTGATCGCTCGCTCTCGGTTAAATGAAATTGCGAGGAGAGGCAATTTTCAGTCTCTATACAGATTGACGCTGATTTTAGGTGCTAGGCTAAATTAGAATTGAACAGAAAAAAAATGATCAATTGTTTCTAGTTTATTATATTTTTTTTATTAAGAAGCTATGTCGAAAAACGATATTGTATGCGGTATATAAACGAGAAAAAGGCTATTTTTAGGAAATAAAAAAGAAGCGTTATTTAATACGTTACGCGTATTTTCAAATAAAACTCCATTTATAAAGCTTTGAATGTTCTTCTCTCGTTAATGCAATCGAGTCACTCAATCAAATTGCGTGATGTAACAAAATCGCAAAAGTATCAATCGTATAGTATTTCTTCCTCAATTATAACGATCGAATTTTGTACCCCTCAATTCTTTTTTTTTTTTTAAATTTTGATAAACTATATATTTAATTCGCCTTAAATTCAATCGACTAAACATCATTTAAATCTTGTAAAAAACATTTAAATTTCAAACGGAAATAGAAACAAAAAAGGTGGTGATGAAAAAGACCCTTATGATCTTGAGCCTAGAAATGGACAATGACAATTTTCTATTCAACGCTTTCAATGTCAGAAAACTCTTTTATAACCCTCGTCGAGTAAACGATGCGCACGCGCTTGCGGTCGTTAAGCCGAGTAAAATCTCGCGATCGGCACGGCTCACCGAGAGACGCCGTTACTTAACCCGCGCGTAAATTATACGTTTCCATCATTTTTCTCTAATAACCAATTTTTGGGCACTTTTTTAACTTTTTTTTTTAAAAATACGTAACAATCAACGACAACGCAATCCGTGTCATGGGCAATTAAAATTATCCAATAGCACCGTGTCTGCAAAAAACGCGTGCCGATTTGCGCGCAGTTGAAGTTGCAACTTCACGTTCTCTCATATTTTCATAAGAAAAGAATCCGATAAAGCGCGTAAGCGACTAATTATTTAATAAATTCGCTACGTACGTTGAAAACTATTGTCCGCTTGAACTTTGCTAACGCAGTAATAATTAAAACCGTCTGTAAGCGATAAACTTCGGAAATTGTCGTATTCCGCGCGACACACGCGCTCGCTCACCCGCGCACTGTATCTTAAATACCCTTTCGATAATAATAATTAGTCCACTGTGCGTTGAAGTGTATATTCCATTGGCGTTGTACTGTTAAATCCTTGATTTTAAAGAGAAAATAACGAAATGCAATTTTTAAAGATAAAAAAAAACTCATTGGCCACAGCAACACAAATCGGCGGTTCAAACGGAAACAACAAATCCAAAGCAGTTTCGTCAAACTTCGGTGTGTTTCGCTTGTGGCAATTCGTTTAAAAGAGTGAACTCTATGTATAGAACGGTACAGGTGCCGATAGTGTAACTCCAGTCCTGCGTCTATAGGAGAGAGTAACAGCGGTAGCGGCGGCTCGGGTTTGGCGGGCAGGAGCTTAGGAGGAGAGGAAGCAAAGAGAGAAAGAGCATAGGCTCGCAATCGTGAGGTCGGAGGTCAGGCCGAGATGAGATAGCGGAAGGCGCGCGGCGGCAGCGGCCGGCCAGCCAGAGCCGCAGTCGACAACGTGATCTCGAGAGCCGAACGAGCCAACGTAGGAGAGAGAGAGAAAAGAGAGTTCCGAGGCAGAAAAGCCTGGACGCGTGCGCCCACGCCCGTTTTGTTGCGTAACACCGAGACAGCCCCATCCCCCGGGAGCCAGCCCCAGCAGATCCGGGGGGCAGCCGCGCTCCGGGATAACGCGCCAGCCCGAATTCATCTCGAGCAGCAGATCAGCCGGTAATTGTTTTCTCTTTGCATGTACACATTACAATTTGCATTATGCAATGGTTAACGTTAGCTGGACGTGATGCGCGAGTTTCGATTAGGTACTCTTGAAAATCGCGCTTGGTTTCGCCGTCGAGCTCCGTAACGTTCGCGCGGGGAATGCCGGCAGCGCCTGCAGAGCTTTCGAGCGGCAGCCCCGAGTGCGCGGGAGCGAGGGAAAGCGCGTTATCGCGGCGAACGGGCTCAACTGCGCGTATACACTGAGAAAAAAATATAGTCAAGTCAACTAAAACTGTACTGTTAAATATCAGCAACCGAACTTACTGTTGGTTTAACAGTACAGCTTTGTTGG